>RJWH01000549.1:0-139984 GCA_004363575.1 Solenodon paradoxus | reverse complement strand
GATTGATTGCTAGTGCACATGATCAAGGCTCTGATTGGTTGCTAATGTTCTTGGTTGCTAATGTTTATGCTTTATGAAATAAGGAGGCGATCGTTAGGCAAACAGGGAAGTGGCTGAGGTGCCTCTGAGTGCAATTTTCCGTTGGATTGCATCAGCCTGGCTTTGTGGCCTGGCCCAAGTCCCCAACAAAAGATTATTGCTGAGAACAGAAGTTCCCCAGAGCAAAGAGATATGAAGGAAGGGAGTACAGTAAGTTGAAGCTGCACAGAACCCCTTCCTGTACTTTAAATGTGACTCTGGGACATTGGCTACCTTTAGACTAAATAGACCTTAATTACAAATATTACCTATGTGATTAATGAGTGGTATGTGACTTAGTGAAGCAAAGAAACATTTCAAATTTTCTAGGCTGTCAAATTAAGTCTTTTGTATTTTGCCCTGTAATCATCTATTATGACTGGTAGTAATAATAATACTGCATATAGTAAATAAACACAAACCTGACATATAGAAAGCCCTTAATTGTGTGTTGGCAATATTATTGTTACATTTAACACTTAGCAAGGAATGATGAAGATATCCAATAAATGTGTGTGCTTTTGTTTTCCTATACAATATACAAATGTCTTTGAAGAGGTCATGTGCCTTAGTACAGAGTGCTGCTCTATTTCATTCAAAACATTCCTAAGTTCTTATCACTTCTCTTACTTCCAATCCATGTGACTTGTATTATTATAATAAGCATTTAAAGGAAAATTTAGAAAATATGTTCAGTGTGTCTTCAATGGACATCTAGGTATTCTGTAAGTCTGTCTCTTCAGGTTTTCAGATTCTGATTAGCCTCTGCATCTCTCATTGCCTTGGAGCCATTTTGCAAATCAGTATATTGCAAATCTTAGCCAAGTAAATGACTGTTTTCCATAGATATGCAAATAAATTTTATTCTCAAATAATACAATTGATTTTCCTCCTTCCTGGTGAAAATGTTTTGAATCTCTTTGTATATTCATTTTAGTATTATTTAATGTGTGAAACTTGTGTATGTTTTTTATGCTCCTTAGAGCCACTTATAATATTTTGTTTATTCATTTGTCAACTAATTACACACACATATGCACACATGTATATACATATGTGTGTATATATGTTAGAGGTAACTCTGGTGTCAAAGTGGATATTCTTAAATAGTCTCTAAGTTTACTTCTTACGTGTGTGTGTACATATATGTGTGTGTGTGTGTGTGTGTGTGTATATAAATGGAAGAAGCATCTTTATTTTATTTTTACTTTAGTTGTTCACACTGGTTGTTTCTCCCTGGACACAAGACTCAAAACTAGGGGTATGTGACTTGCTACTTCAGAGCCAACTGACCTAACTATTGTTCCAACTGGGCATGCCATATAAAATATTTGATACATGTTTATATCTGTATGGGAGTTCTTCTTTTATTGCTTATATTATATGTTTACATTAACTTATATATTCTTCTTAAAATTATCCTTTTGCAAATTCCTTACATGTTGCTACTTTAACTTGCAAGTCAGATATCCTACACTCTGAATACTGATACTGTGTTTGGAGACTTGTAGTAGATGTGCTCAATTTAGTGTATCATAGAAGGCTGAAACTATAAATGTGGTTAAAATAATGAGTTTAGAATCTCTGGTTGTCTGACCATGGACAGATCACTTATATTTCCTCTTTCAGAAAATGGAGATAATAACCTCTGCCTTATAGGATATTTGTGAGATTGATTGCAATAGTGGAGAAATGCGGTTAGCTTAATACCAAGCTCTTCTATGAACTGTAGTTATTTTACTATGGAAATTAAATGTCTGACCAGTTAGTCCATTTACGGCTCAACATTTTTCATGCTTACAGTTGTTTCTTATGTGGAACTCTAATCTTGCCTGTTTTAACTTTTGCTTACTAGTTTAGTTATCTGATTAATTTTGTTTATTTTGTTTTCCTAATTTTCACATGACCATAGATTTTTTTTTATAATGCAGATGCTGTTTGTATTATCTATTTCAATGTATATATCCCTTCTTACTTCATCTGTTTTTAATATTGAATATGTGCAGATTCTGTACCTTCCTGGCTGCCCTCTAGTTAGTGTAAGTTTTCTTCAAGTTTTTTTCTGTAACTCAATTCCAAATCCTATTTATAATCTGAACTAGATTGTCGTACTCTATCACCATTAGCCAAGGCACAGATTTCCAGAATTTTTAACCCAAGAATACTTTAAATTTATTGTCATATTCGATGGCTTGGTTCATTTTATCTTCTTGCCGACTAACTCATTCATATCTTTTTCCTACTTACTGTATTTTAATATTCACATTTTGAATAAAAAATTAGAAAATTGCCCTGTCAATTCTCATCAAAGTTATAGTATATTATCAACTATTAAGTGCCATGTTGAATGCTTGTCATTCCTAGCACTATGTGAATTTCTTTGGACTTATTTGGACTAATTCACACACACAAAAACAACCCTTTAAAGTTGGTACTCTAAGCACTTACTAAATCAAATATATGAGACATATTATTTCTTTTGGTACGTAGAAGGTGCTCAGCAAATGTTGGAAATTTTCTTCAGTCAGTGAGCACTTTATTGGTAATTTAATGCTTCCCTATCTTTGTTATTAGAAATCTCACAGGTAGGTGATCAGAGTTGTACTGTAATCTCAATCTGGCTAACCACAATTGACTTCCCACCCCTCTATCAAGAGGTATATATTTATTAGACATTTCCCACCATTCTACCATTTTTTCAGTGGGAAAGTCTAAGTTCATAATTTTCTGTCAGTAAATAGCTTACCTTCAGCTTGGATGCTAAAGATAAATTTGCATTTAGCCACATTAGCTGCATAGACTTCAGAGTTCAATTTTTCATTATTGCATTTAAACATTTAAAAGGCACTTTTAATATTAGTATTAACAAAACCTTACTGTTTTCCTCAAAATCAGTAATATCTTTTTAAAAATTTGAAGGAAAAATACAGTGAGGAATGAATGCAAGTAGGCAGGCAGGCAAGGCAGGCAGGATGAGGAAGGAGTATTTTACTTAGTTGTCCATCTTGGTTGTTCTCCCAGACCCTGGACATGAACCGAGGTCCTTGGGATGTATGTGGTTTGTGCCAGTTGGAGGCAGACAACCTAACTACTTAACCACTAGAGCACACAATAATATTAATAAGATCTTTACTTCAGAATAATAAGGTATATAATCTTAGGAAAATATTAACAAATATAATGAAATAAAGTTAAAATAAATATCCTTCCCTGAAAGCATGGTAAACAAAATGATATACTTTTTTGGAGAAATTTCAGGATCATGTTTTATCTTGTGTAGTGAATGGTCTTCCAAAAAGATTTGTTTAAGTCCTAACGTTAGTAATTATGACTATGACTTCATTGGAAACAGGTGCTTTTCAGATATAATCAAGAATCTCAAGTTGAAATCCCATTGAAATTAGAGTGACCCCTCAATCTAGTGACTGCTTTTGATCTAGAAAGGAGATGAATATTTGATTATATAGGGAAGAAGGACATGAGAATATCTGAGGAGATTAGAGTTATGTTGCTGTAGTCCCAGGGAGGTCAGGGACTAGCAGACATGAGAAAATAATGAAGAATTCTCCCAACAAAACTTTGGAGGGAACATAACTCTGTCAACAACATAATTGTTCTTGTCTCCAGAACAGTGAGAGAATAAACTGTTGTTTTAAACCACCAAAATTGTGGTAATTGTTACTGCAGTTCTAGGGAGCCAATACATTTTCTATAATACTCTTAATCAATAGCATAACAACATCTATTTTCTACTGGTCTTCACAGGTTTTATATCTAACATCTGTGAAAATGAATTTAACTAATCTATCTTGTTTTCCAATCATATTATCATTCATTTTTCCTGTTGTTTAGAATGTTTCAGGTAAGTGATTTACAAAGCAATTAAGTTTGTGTGTGCATGTTCATCCATCATCAAATAAATAATACAAAATGTCCACCACTGTCTCTTGGAGTCACACTTCCCTTTGCTTCCATGACTCCCTTCCACTCTGGCAAACTTATTTCTGCTGTCAGTGTTCAAGATTCAGTGTTTGCTTTGTTTTGTCTGTTCATTTATATCTTTATATTCCACAAATGAGAGATATTATTTGGTATTTGGTATTTGTCTTTCTCCTTCTGACTTATTTCACTTAGCATAATCCCCTCCATTTGCATTCATGTATCACATGGCAGGTTTTCATCATTTTTAAACTGAGTAGTATTCTATTATATGCATGCAAGCATATGATTGATTGCATGTACACACACACATTCTATTTTTTTTCATGTCTATAGGCGGTTAGGTTGTGCCCATTTCTTGGCTACTGTATAACACTGCAGTAAACATGGGAGGAATATATACCTCTTCAAATTAGTGCTTTTCTGGTTTGGGGGTAAATAACCAGAAATGAATCTTATGGAATTTCCATTGCCAGTTTTTTGAGAAATCTCCATATTTCTTTCCATAATGGTTGTACTCATTTGCAGGGTTCTATTTCTTCTTCCTGAGGCAGTATTGGTAGGTTATATGATTATAGGAATTTATTCTTGTCTTCCAGCTGTACTAATTTATTGGCATTTACCTGTAATATTCTCTTATGATGTTTTGTATTTTTGAAGTATCTGTTATAACTTCTCTTTCACTTCTGGCTCCATTTATTCTAGTTTTCTTTGTTTTTTTTCCATAGTGGCCTAGCCTAACCTTTGTCAATCTTTTTTACCCTTTTAAAGAATCAACTTTTAGTTTCATTGATATTCTGAATTGTCTTTTTTAATTCTATTTTACCTATTTCTGCTCTAATATCTATTATTTCCTTTCTTCTACTGACTATTACTTGTTCTTATTTTTTGTTGCTTTAGGTGTAAGGTTAGATTATTTATTTTAAATATTTCTGTTTCCTGAGGTAGGCCTGAATTGCTATAAACTTTCCTGTTACTGTTTTTGCTGAATCCCATAAATTGTGTTAGCTTCTGTCTTCATTCTCATTTGTCTCCAAGTATTCATTTCTCCTCTTTTACCCAAAAGTCATTCAGAAGCATGTTGTTTATTCTCCACATGCTTTGGAATTTCCCAGCTTTTATTTGTAGTTGATTTCTATTTGTATGCTATTATGATTGGAGAAGATGCTTGGTACAATTTTAATCTTTGTAAATTTGTTGGCACTTGATTTTTTCCCCAGCATAAGCACTTGAAATAAATGTGAATTCTTCATTTGGATGAAGTGTTTGGTAAATATCTATTAAGCCTATCTATTCTAATTTGCCATTTAAGGCTATTTGTATCCCTGTTAATTGTCTTCCTAGTTTTTGTGTGCATTGTTGCAAATGGAGTATTGAAGTCTTCATTTGTACTTCTGTCAGTGCCTCTCTTTAATTCTGCTAAAGCTGCCTTACGTATTTTTTGCTTTCCTTTTTGGGATGTATGTAATAAGAATATTGTCTTCTTGCTCTATTGACCCTTTAATCATTATGTAATGTCCATCCCTGTCTTATGTTACCATCTTTAGAAGTTAGAAGTCTATTTTGTTTTCCAGTGTAAGTGTCAATGTCCCTGCCAGTTTTTGGTTTCTATTTGACTTAGTATTGTCTTCCAAAATTTGACTTTGAGCCTCTATTTGTCTTTAGGACTTAAATGAATTATATATTATGGGTTATATTTTTAATCTATTTGGTCACTCTGTGTTTTGGTTGATGAGACTGATTCATTAACATTTATGGTAATTATTGGTATGTAATGTTCATTGTCATTTTGGTATTTATTTTCTGGGTGTTCTTGCAAAGACTGTACCTTTGTTCTCCTCTTTTCATGTGTTTTGCGAAAATTTATGTTGTCTGCTTTCCCTTTTCATTTTGTTTTTTGATTTATCTATGCTTTTATCTCCAAAATTTATGTGGGTGCTTGCGTACAATTTCTATCTTAACTGTATTTTTTTTTTAGCTTGAAAGCAAGTTAGTCTTGAGGTTATTCTAGCAGTCTACGTTTTCACTCTCTTCCTCTCTACATTTTATATCTTCGATGTATGACGGCTTGTAAGTGGAATTTTCTTTCCTTTTATGAGAATTCTTTCAGTAGCTTCTGCAGGGCCACTTTAGTTGTGATTAATTCATTTAACTTTTGTTTTTCTGTAAGACTCTTTACCAGTACTTCATTTCTACATGATGATCTAGCAGGGTAGAGTTTCCTTTGTTGGAAATCCTTTTTTTAGAACATTTTGAATATATCACTTCTTTGCTTTCACACCAGTAAAGTTTCTGTTGAGAAATCCACAGACAGCCTTTTTGAGGTCCCCTTATATCTAACTTTGTTTTCTCTAGCTACTTTCAAAATTCTCACTTTAACCTTTATTTTTGTCACTTGAATGACATTGTGTCTTGGTGTAGGTTTATTTGGTTTTGTTTATTGTTGCGCGATCTCTGCACAAGGCAGAATGGTTGGAGCTCTAAAGTCAGAACCATGTTGAGGCCCTAAAATTCAGTTTTTAGAGCTGGAGTTGGGCCACTGAAGGCAAAGACATTGACTATGATATTTCCCAGTCACATTGAGTTGTAACTGTTGCTTCAACTGCAGTCTAGCTGTAATCTTGATTTTTTCCTGAAGGAACTTTAACAACCCCCCTCCCCCAAACACAGCACACCCACTCAGGAATGAATGAAGGCATGAGATGAGAAGACCAGGAAGTACAGATCCAGGCTTCAGGAAAGTCACAGTCTCAACAGATCCCACTGATGAGAAGAGATGGGTCCCTCTAGGAGCTTATTTATTTTAGATACACAAATGTACATGCACATATACACATTTTGATTTTCAATTAATGGTATACATGTGTTTCCTCTTGTTTAAAAGGAATCTAGATAGAAAGAATAACTCCATTTAAGTACTGTCAATACTTCTGTCACACAATTTCACTTATAATTCAAGTCTAATACTTTTCAAAAGGAAATACACCTACACAAATTTATACTAAATCTGTCTCCTTATGTGAAGCAGGAAAAATATTTCCTAAAGCATTAATACATCTAATTAAATATCTTAATCTTATGTAGGTCTTAAAACACATCAAAGTTGAAAGTGAACATAATTCTTGACTTTAAAACAAAGTTTTTGATTAGTTTTCAATGTTTCTTGGGCACATCATGAGGAAACAAAGGAATCTATTTTGAAATTTCATAATGTAATCAATTTAGTCACCTGATTACCCACAGGCAACATAATTTTTCAGTCTTATGCAAATGATTCTTTCAGAATGTGCCAGAATATTCTATACTTTATACTCCCCGTTGTGACTGTATAAACTGAAGAAATACACATTACCCAATCATGTTCACAAAACAACTGTGTTAAATATTTGGCATTTAACCTATGGAAAGTATATTTACTTACTGTATTCTTATACTATTTATGTGTGTTTAATCCTCATTTTAAGATATAGATATACCAAAGAAAATTTGATGTGTGGCTTTTCTTTTTAGTCCACATATTTTTACTGTTTCTGTAATAGGAGTTGTGCTAAGAGTTGTCCTTGCCACGGGGTATGAAATAAAGTACTTTGAAGGTTGTTTTGGGTTTTTTTAATCCAATAAAGCATGGTCTAAGAAAGCAGCAGGAGACCCATGCCCATTCAAAAAGTAATAAATTTTCAAGTAGGGTTAAGAGAGCAATAAAGTAGACTACAATAATTCGTTATAAAATTTGATAATAAATTTTTCCTATTTCCATATTTCTTTAGATATTAAAGTAGAGCTTGAAATTTAGCAGTTGAGAATATAGCATATGAATCAGCTTAACATTTAAAAACATGCATTATTAAAATGGTGTTAAAATGTCATCTCGTAGGAACTACATTAGCATTGTTTTAAAGGTTAACTATATTACATGTGTCTTTGGAATCTCATGTAATTTGTAAAATTTAACTATATGTGTATGTTTCATATCATCAAACATATATTTTAGATACACTTGTGATTATATAGATGCACATACAAACACAAAAACATATATAGGGTCATGCAGAGAGAGACTAATACACACCTGTGTGAGTGAAAGAGAGAGAGAGAGAGAGAGAGAGAGAGAGAGAGAGAGAGAGAGAGAGAGAAAGAAAGACTATCATTTTATAACAGACATGTCATTCCTACCAAGCTAGAAAGTGGATGGAGTGAATATAGTGATTTTGTAAATTGCCTTTATAACCTGAGAATCAGGAAAACATAGGAAAGCGTTTCTGCTGCTTTGGCTAAAAGTGGTTTTTTGCTGGATCCATATCCTATTTCCTGTGACCCCTTGAATAGGGTAGCTTAGCTGTTCTTTGCTTTCATGTCTTATCTCATTTTATCCTAACAACTCTATAAAAGCACATATTATTCTCTCCAGGTTATGGGTGATAAAACCAAGGCATTGAATGACTTCTATAATGGCAGACTGCTGTTCTTTCCACCTTTATAGTACTTTGATTTCCACAGCATTTTCAGTGTTTATCAATGGAGAAGAGAATTGAGAACTAGATGTATCAAAATCAGATCACTCAGGATTACTTGTTTAAAAGGGTAGATTTCTGATAATTCTTCTTGTCTTATCAAGTTAGCTTCTATAAGAACACTCTGGAATTTGCAATTTGTACAAACAAAGTGATTATTTTGTTTATTAAAAGGCCCAGGTTATAAGGCCTCAGATCCTAGACAGCTGAATCATTGCTTGGAGACTTCCTTCTCAAAATGTGGCCTGTGTACAGGCAGTATTGACATAACTCAGGTGCTTGTTAGAAATGCAGAAACACAGGCTGAACTTTAACATTATCTCCAGATAATCACATGCATATTAAAGTGTGAGAAGCACTGCTTTAAGGACTTTTTCATTATTCACCCCACTTAGTGTTCCCCAAACTTTCCTGATATTTATAATCACCTTATGATACTTGTCAACCATAACTGTCCTCAGACATCTCTGGGGAGGTTGTTTCTCTAGGCTGGAAGTGTTTGCAATCTGTGTGTTTAGACAACACCCCAGGGGATCCTTATCATTGGCAATTTTAAAAGCAACACTCCTTCCTGTTGATGTTTAATAAGTCTCTCTAGTTTGTATTCTTTATTGGGGTTCAGGGTTGGTGTTTGATTATTGAGTAGGTCTGTATCTGTACAGAGGCAGTTCAGTGTGGAGAGGAAGTGTGCATGGACTCATGAGCAGTGACCTGCGCGTGGACCTAGCATAGGCATTCCGCTTCTCTGTCCTTCAGTTTCATTCATTTATCAAATACGGATAATAATCATATATACTGTACATAGTCATTGTGAATGATAAATGAGTTTTTATTTAAAACACTGTAAACAAGCCCTGTTTACTTATTACTAATATATAGACTCCTTCAGAAAACTACTTTATAATTGAGTCCTTGATATTATACTTATACCCCCTCCAATCACTGCAGCGTCTCTTTGCCATCTCCCCTTCCTGAGAGAAAAATAGACTTGGTATTTCAGATTTCAGCACTTTGAGTTACTTTTCTTTTTTCTCCCTCCATGTCAGCAAGAAATGTGTGCTTGAATTTCTTGGGTATAAAATTGTTTCTTAGGATCACCTTATGAAAACCTGTACCTCAAAATTAATTAAAGTTGTTCCAACCTTATATCAAGGTAGGTCTTGTTTTTGCTGTTTGATGAATGAATCCTCAAAAACAACAACAAGTTTTAAAAAACAATGAAATATGCAGAGGTAATGGAAAGAATATCAAATATTGAGCAATGCTTGATATAAAACATTTAATTTTGCCTGTAAAGTGACCCTGAAAACATTTTAAAGATAGATTAACTGGCAGAAGGATTGGGTTTTTTTCCAAGACCACAGACCACAGAGTAGGGGATCCTAATTCCAAAGTCGGGTCCATTGGTCTCTGAAGCGTGTCCTTTTCCTATTAGAGATATACACTGTGTATAATTCAGAAAGGAATTGAGGATAGATAGATAGTGGAAGTGCAATGGAAAAAAAACATTTTAGGAAAAAGGAGAAAGTTGATCAATAAAATATTTTAATAGAATAGATCACCATTCTGAGTGAGTATAGAGGGTCAGCCCTTGTGAGTATTATATGTATCAATTTATCAAATCTGTGATATAGGTATCATTAATATCATAAATCTCATTGAACAGACGAAGAAAAGGAAGACCAGGAATGTTAAGAAAATAACCTAAGGTTGCACAGTAAAGGTTGAAGTTGCCATTAGAAAGTAGAGAGCCCTAGTCCAAACTGAGTTCTTAACCACTGTACTTCAAAGCCTCCCCAACCTGAGCTCCCAAGTGCATTTTTAGCTCCAGGCATCTTGGCAGCCCCTGGCAAACATGAATCCATTAGATGTTAAAGTCTTGATTTTTTGCCAAAAGAGCAGATATATCAATTCATCCATCAAAATATTTTCCTGGGGTTCCATTTGAGCAAAGACTTTTTATAATGTTATGATTCATTTCTGATTTAATTCTGCATCCTGTAACTACAATTTATCTCAGTTAGACCTCCAAAGTCCTGGAAGGGAGTGAATGTGTGCAACTTTAGTATTTACACAGGCAAATTTTTCTTTTTAAATCAGTGAAGAATATGTCTACTGTTTAGCTATTGCAGAAGACTTCAGTTTCTTCAGGATTTATTTGAAAGTGGGTGTTGAGACTAAAGGAACTTCGAGTGTGTCACAGAAAGTCTCCCTATAGCTCCAAGTGATTGTGGCAAGGTTTCTTGCCAACTGTTCCATGGCTTGGGCAGGATGAATCTCCATTTTTGCAAACATCCCTTGTATCTTCTTTTCAAATTTTAAAATAAACCATGGGACTTACAGGGAGACTAACTCTAATATACCAGAAAACTGGTCTATACTGGTCACACTCTGGTGACCAGAGGGCATTCACATTGGGCGCATTCACATTGGGCCACCTAGAGAATCCAGGCAGAGTTAAGAAGGGAAGTATTTGAATGTCATTGTTCTGGTTCTTCCTAGTAACTGAATTATCTTCTGGCTCATGAGAATATTGAAACACAGCCCATTTGCATTTTTGTTTAATTTTAGCTTTTCTGTTCTTTACTGTGACTTTTAGAATTTGGATCCAACAAAAATAACTTTATCTGAGAATCTGCCTCCTCCACAACGTGGGTAGGGTTAATCATACCTTATTATACATCTAGGATTTAGGTTGTAAAATGATTGGGTATCTGTGCCTCTTTCATTCTAAATTTGATATTCCTGGAAAGCAGTGGCCTTGATTTAGTCTCTTAAAAAAAATCCCCCATGCCAAGTTTAGGGCTTAACACAAAAGTGATAGATAATTGTTGGTTGAACAGACACATCATTGAACAAATCTGTAAAAATAATATGCCTATTGTTTCGGCAAGGTAAACACACAGTATCTGTCACTAATGAGCCTCATATTAACTCCATGCATCAAATCTTAATAAATTAGGCTACTATACCAAGATTATGATCCAACTCAACCTGGTAGCTGAGCTGTGACCTGTTGTTTTCTGGCCATTCTGCTTCTGACTGTGTGAAGCAAGTTAAGCCCTCACAGGTGGTCTGAAAAAGAAACTTGTGCTTGTGAATTTCAGCAATACCAAAGAGAATTTAGGACACAAGGAGATCTGGTATGTCTCTCCCCTTTAGGTGTAACTGTTTATTCATTGCTCTGTCCACCTCCTTAGCTCACAATTACTTTAAACCACTGCAGTCCACAAGGCCTGGATATAAAAATTACATAGGAGAAAGCAGATCTGCTAGATGTAGAGCTGAATTAAAAATTGATAGAGACCAAGGAAAGGACATTGCATCCAATCTGAGTATGCAACTGTCAGTACATACAGGAAGACATGAGCTCAGAGATACTAAATGACTTGTCTAGGATCACACAACTAAGTACCAATGATGCACATTTACTAGGGCAAACTAGAACCGGATACTCATTCTATCAGCAAGTCACACTTGAGAATGAGTGAAAAAAGAGAAGGAAAACTCAAAAGAACCATTGAAATAATTGTTACCATAATAAAATTGAACCTTCTACCTTCTGTTAGTGTGAGAAATCAAATTAGGAGAACATAGGTTATAATTACTGTTTTGTTTTGTTTTTTAAATAGAATTATTCACAAAATGTTGTAGTATTTTTTATCTGACTTTACCCTTACAGAAACATTAAAATATTGCAGCTCTTTTTTTTAAGGATAAGTTAAAGGAGATACAGAAACTCGAAATGTGTAAGAATTTATGGGAAGTAAGTAGCCCAAGAATCGAGGCCTTTCCTATGTGTTGAGTTCAGAATGACATATGCAGATTGAAAAATCCTTATATGTGAAAGACAAAATCGGTAGCAATCTAGTTCATGAAGTTCTGTTCAAAAGACTTCACTAGAATTCAGGTTAAACTTTAGCTAGTTTAATCAGTTTTATGGTACATTACAAAATTATGTTTTCGTAATTTAAAAAAGTATGCTTAATATTTAAAGAAAGAAGGTAGGTCATATTAGCTACTTTTTCTTGAAATAAACCAGGAATGAATTCTACATTAAGTGACTTATTTTGGCCAAGTTTTTCCTGATTGAATGCTTTGTAAGATATAGCCTCAATTGGATACAATCTATGTGAACTTTATTAATTTGACAAAATGAAGCAAAATTGTTGACCTCCCTTATTCTAAATAGTCTCCAATTATTTCTTATGTTTTCTTACTTTCTCCTTTTTTTTGTTTAATATTACTTGTTTTCTCTCTCAGATATATATTCTCCCATTTGCTACGCTTTTTTTGTTTGTATAGTTGGTGAGGAGATAGAGGTAATTTCATTATATTGGCAAGCACATATATTTTAAAGTCAAGTGAAGCAAAGAGAACCAGATATAAAAAAGCATTAGGGGCATGTCCTGGTAGAGAAGCATTTAGGCCAACCACCTCCGAGAGAGTGCAGTCCATGTACATCCCAAGGATCCCTTTTCCTATCACAGGTCCAGGGTGAGCAATCAATATCAAAAGCTAAATAAAAATAAGGTGAGTCTTACTTCTCTGTCTTCCTGCCTGCCTGCCTACTCACCTTCATTCCTGCCTGTACCTTTCCTTAAAAAAATAAAAAATAATAGGCACTCTGATCTACTATAGAGTCATAACATGTGGAACAAAGTACTGGACTTCGCTGATTGTGTCTCAGCCTGCAAATGATGCCATTAATAATTTCAGTTATTGTGAGAAATAAAATAAAATTATAAATTCTGTGCACTAGGGTACACAACCTAGAATATAGGATTGAATTTAATGTTGTAGATGCTAAAGTTTTATATGCTTGCTCTTCAAATGTGGTCAGTAAATAATAAAAAGTTCATCATGGGGTGTTCTAACCCTCTTATGAGGAAATTTGATCCGTTCTTAAAGACATACAAACAAAACACATGGTCATCTACATGATTCCTACCCAATGGCCCAAATATGTTGAAATCATCCTTGAGAAAAGAAACTTTTCTTCCTTTCATTTTTTTTACTTTTCTTTTTGCCATAAGTCATTGGTATACATCAGGAAAGCAGCTGCAAGAATTCTAGGATTTTGACAGTTTGAAGCTACTTGTCCTTGCCTTTTTATTTCTGTCACAATCATTCCTGAAAATAGTCTCCTTTCAACAATGAAAAAAATATATAACCAGGTAGTTCATTTTCTAGCTCCTTTTTTTCCCCATGAGTTTCAGAAAATTGGACCCTTGAGGCCTGGGTTTATCAACCACTAGTAACATTGCCGTGAAAATATCAGACACCCTGTCACTCAACTGTTCATCAGATACCGATAACAGAAGTAAACATATACTCTTAAATATGACTTGGGTCAAAAATGACCATAATAATAGGTAGTCAGTATCTCAGTAGAAAATTTGAACTAAAGTTGCTTAAGTAGAATACATATATATGTATACATGTATGTATATATATATATATATATACATATATATCTGTGTATATATATGTGTATATGTGTGTGTGTATATATAAATTTGTCCTGGTTTATGTTAGTCAAACTTGGCCAAGAATTTAATCAGAAGGAACTCATTTAGAATAGTAGGTCTCTAGTAGAATGTTTATTGAATGCAACGAGATTTTGTAGTTATGTAATACATGTGACTTTATTGTATTTCTTCATAAAAATGATACAGGTATTAGGAAAAATTATTTGATTCCAAAAGTATCTTCTAGCCAGCCAACATAACATCACTGGTATCCCAATTACCATAAAATTATCTCGTCAGCTTTCTTACCAGTTCTCTTTCTTTATCTCAACAAGAATGTAATAGTCTTTTCTCAACAAGCAGCAATTTTCCACAGGCAAGAATTAAAATGCAATAACAGAAGAAGTTGATTGTGGAAAATCTTTTCAGCTTCCTGTTTAATTTCTTATGGGATCAAAGATGCTGATTCCTTAAAGAATATGGCAGCATGTGTATATTCTCCCTTTATTTAATTTTATGCTAGTTGGTTTCTGATCCATCAAAGTCTTTTGCAGTGTGTTAGCTCATCTTTAAATCATGGAAATGCAAATTATATGCTAGTCCTACTGGCCTTGGGGGTGCTGCACTATTTAAGTTGGTGAATCTGAAAGGACCTCTCTTACCAATAAGCCAATAACTTGAATATATTTATCAGGGCTGGCTATGTTACATAGCAATGGCAAAAAATATTGATTAAAAGCCCCACAGCTTATTTCTTTGTTATGGTACATGTCCATGTAAAGTTGTTTCATTCCAAAAACCAGACTGATTAAACACACAGAAATGTCAAACTTTATCACATCATGTGGTCCTGAACTGTTACACACCCTCTCTCAACCAGAGGCCAAAAGTGCAAATCCATTTGCCCAAAATACACAGAATAATATATAGGTGAATGATTAGAACTAATGATTACCACACTAAGAAAATTATTAATAGTGTCAGAAATAAAACGTAATGACTGATTTGGTTAAATTGAAGTAGTTGAAAGTATGGTTAGGTAACTGAAAACATGTTTTTAGAGATAATCATATTGTGCTTGGCAATGCAATTCCAATGCCTATCTTTTCCCAGAGCCAAATACAGCAAACGTTTATTGAGTGTGTGTGTGTGTGTGTGTGTGTGTGTGTGTGTAACTTTTTACCAATTAGTGTATAGATAAATAGATTTAAAATCCATGAACTGGAATTCAATTTGTATTTTTTGAGCATTTGTTTTATTGGAAACCATACAGGGTACTATTATATGCATTATTTTATGTAACCTCATGACAAATACAATAAAATTGATATTATAATTCTTGTTGAACAGATGAAGACATTGGTTAAGAAAGAATGGCAAAGCTGTTTTCTCTTCCTAATATCCCCCAGTTGTGGACTTTCGTTAGCTTCCTTTTGTTATATCACTATGTTTTTTTTCCCTTAGAGACTGCCATCCTTTTAGACAAATTTAGATCACACATCTAAAATGTATACAACACTTACTCTGGTTTAGGTTTTTCAAATTTGTTCAAGAACCTTGCCCACCTACACACACACGCGCACATGCACACATGCACACACACACATGCAAACACATACACATACCACCCACTAACCCCCTCACATTTCATTTTTCGTTTCCATCTACCAAAATTACTTGTAGCTCTATTATCTCACTGATAATAAAATTTTAAGGAAATATATATGTTCTTCTCTAAAAGCCTATATATTATTTTCTAAAACCTGTAATTTAGTTAATCTGTAGAATGTATTCTAGTTCCTCAGGCTAAACCTGGAAATCTTTGATTTCTAATTCACTCCCACATCCGTCAATAGTTTACCCTTCACTGACTTTAAAAACTTTCCTTTTTCGCTCATCCTTACTACTAAAATTCTGTCCCTTGTAACTATACAGACCATACATACTGTTTTAAATGGGAGTGTGCTGCTTGTTTTTATATTTTCCTACTATCAGTTTTGCCCTGTTTTTAATAAATCAGAGCCATCTGTAACACCGGGCAAAAGGAGCAGTTGAGTTGTCCTGGGTCATTCTGTTGAGGGGGCCCAAAACCCCATCCTGTTTTCGTCTCAGGGAAATATGGTCAGCCAACTCATCACATCCATTCCAAACTTTTGTTGTGGCTTACATTCTCTATTCCCTTTTTGTATGTCATTGCCAACAATGTTAGATGAATGTATATTCAATTCATATCATACTACTGGCATGTGACTCCTCTATATTTCTAGTTTAACTCTTCCTGCTTATTTCTCAGCACGAATTTTTTAAAAAATGGAAAAGCCAATTTAAATCTCTCCAAATGATCAGTTACTGTTTTCTAAATATACTGCAAATTTTTTTGCCAGTTGTCTTTTGATCATGTTATTTTTATCACCTGAATTTAGCTTCAATACTCAAAATGCCTGTTGAAACTCCACCTATTTATTAGGTCAAGATAAATTTCACTGTTTAAAAAAATTCTTTATCATATTCATCTCTCAGTAAATTGTTATTTATTTGTCTTCTGTGTTTTTCCACTTTGTATGCCTAACATCAATTCTGCCTAGGACCCACAACTTCTGAACATTATACGCTGGCTTCTCATATATGACTATATTGACTATAAACATCAGTGTGGTGAAAAAATTGTTAAATTAATTATTTTGTGTAAAATCTTTGGTCTATCCATGCATTTGAATTAAAAAACTAATCAGAAACAATAAGAATTATATTTAATGCTGTAGAATAATATGTGCATAAATGTTGGTAAAGGGAGAAAATTATAAAAATTTATTTTTTTAAGACTATGTGGTACATAAACCAAGATTCCTATTTCTTTTCTGGGAACTTACATAATTGTAATTGATTTGTAGTTTTGAGATTTGTTTTGATGATCATATGTGGGTGGAGGTAGTGTGTGACATTTCCAGGTAAAAATATGTAAGATGAAAAGTAAGAGGTTTTTTAAATCCCTTATTCTAGGAGTCCTGAAGAACTGAGCTTAGATGTGGAAATCATAAAATACCGTGCTTTCATATGATTAAAACCCTAACTCACTGATAAACCTTTGCTTTCTGTTGTAATAATTTTGTAATTAAACTATTGACAGACAATATTAGGTGAGCTTCTCATGTAAGAATAGTTCTACAGCTAACCTGTTTAAAATTCATGTATCTTTTGACATTGGAAACCTAGAGTTTTAATGAATCAAGAAGTGCCCAAATGCAGATTGGCGGAGAAGTAGCAAAATTGCCAATTGTTAGAAGCACAGGGCTGGAAAAAACTGAGACTCAGCCTAGCTCAACTGCTTTATTTCACAGATAAAGACCTAGAAAGTCATATAAACTGCACATAAAAGTGGAGATTTAAGAATTCTTTTTTCTTGCTTTCGAATCCCATGTATTTCTTGCTACTCAACACTTCCACTGAGGAAGAGATGACATTCCTTTCAACTGAGTTTTTGTCTAGCTGTCTTGCTAATCTAAAAAGGGTGCTGTTAGCATCATCAATACAGTAGAGTAAAATAGACCACATAATTAGCTGAATACTTCAATAACAGATACTAACTTTAACTTCATGATTAATTGAAAGTGCAATTCAAAATATGGGCCATTAACTAATGTTAATCTTTCAAGACTATTGGGTATCTAATGTGGAGAAAGTATTTTCTAGTTATTAGCAAAACAACACAATTTTTAATAAAGGAAAAAAAATTCATTCTCAAGGAATTGTTAACCCAGATGAAACATAGAAAAACATCCAAAATAAAATGCTTTCTGTATTGTGATATTTGAGCCTTATATTCTCAAGCATTTTGTGTATATATACAACAATATATATATACATTTTGTGTGTGTATATATATATATACACACACACACGTTTATATGTATGTATATAATCATGTTGTATACCTTAAAATCATATTTAAAAACCCAAATGTATGCTTAAATATAAATATTTTAAATGGTATGCAGTAAAGCAAAGAAAATATTAATAAATGTACATTATTATAAAAATTACATATATGCACAGCTACTGTGTCAAATTAGCTCACTGAAGATATTTTAGTAATTATGGCTATGATGAGTTTTGTGTCATTGCATGGGGTTTATTATTATCACATGCTGGGTAAAATTTGTGATAGCAATGAATATATATATATATATATATCCATTACGTGTATATGTAGAGAGGTGAAATTGGTAATTTTATTTATATGGTCAGTAAATTCTATGATACCATTTTTTATTTATCTAAAGTCTTGAGAATACCGAGCAAGGAAGTGATAAATTGCTATCTGAAAGAGGGTGTGAACCAATTCACCTTCAAGTAAGGATCATCTTCCCTGGGTCTAAGGAATGTCATTTGGAAGGAAAAAAGAATCCATTAAACTTGGTGTGGGGGAGGCATCAAGGGGAGACAGTGAATGCTTGAATCTTCCCCTTGAGAGTCTGAGAATAACATAATACAAAATACAGTCGTATAACTAGAGAAGTCTTTGAGGAGATTATATTGCATAATTGTCTTTCTGTAATGAGACACTTGGGTAGTTTCCATTTTGCTCCAGATATTTGGGGTGAAATTTTGCTACTAATTTTTGCTAATTAAGCCTTAGTGCGGTTGTGTTATTGTCCACTTATTTATTATTAAGCTTTTCTCACTAACAATACTCTTAAAATATTTACATAAATTAGAAGATGCAGCTTAAAGTAAGTATCACAGTTCAGATGGCAATGATCTTAACAATGTACATCCTCTTTCCTGGTTTGGGGAAAGAAAATTATAATAGGAGATATAGAGAAATTTATAAAGAAATGATTCTAGCTCTACTTAAAATAAAAAGGACAAGCTATAAAAAGTAGCTAAAAGCATGTGCAGATATTAGTGCTGGGTAAGTGAAAATTGTTTGAAAATCATTCTAAAATATGTGCTTCTGGTTCAGCCCTTCTTTTCTTCCTCAGATATTATTTCTGTATATAACCTCAGCACTTTGCAATCTCTTTATCATGGCATTTACATTATTGAATTCTAATGTGTTGGTTAATTGGCTTCTAGGTAAGGTCCTATACTTTATCTTCTTGACATCTGACACAAGTGATTGTTCTGAAAAATGACTGTTGATGGAATGAATGAAGAAAAGAATGTAATTATTGTAATAAAGTCAAAGTGTTTGGAGTCAAATATCAGGAAAATGATGATTTACTTTCTAATTTGTTTCTTTTTTACAAGAAGCTGGTTAGCATGCAGATATTGTATTTTCTCTTTGATATTATATAAGTATAAATTTGAAAACTCCTTTTTACAAAGGAGTTTTTTTTTCTCCTTTAGACTCATTTCAAACACTTATGTATTAAACTGAGACATAAACTAAAGTGAAATGGTAATCAACAGATACAATTACTACTATTACAAATTATATATATATATAATATATATATATATATTATATATATATACAT
Source organism: Solenodon paradoxus (assembly GCA_004363575.1). Classification (NCBI taxonomy): domain Eukaryota; kingdom Metazoa; phylum Chordata; class Mammalia; order Eulipotyphla; family Solenodontidae; genus Solenodon; species Solenodon paradoxus. The sequence continues at coordinate 120,505 of RJWH01000549.1, read as the reverse complement.
ATATATCTCATGGAAGAAAGCTCTGAGAACACCTGAAATCTTAAGGATAAAATTATACATGAGTTCTGGACTTTATTAGTATTTTAATGACATTTTGTTATCAAATATCTTATTAATTCTGTAATTAAACTAGCAGATAATGGTAGCTATCATGACCTGTTTTGTAGTTTAATAAACAATATAATAGAATTGACATTAGTTCTAGGGATTTTTTTATTAATAATAAACTTAATGGTCTTTTTCTATCCTTCAAGCAATAATTTGAAGTTTTCTGTATCCAACTTTTGTTTACAATTGTTTTTGTTGTCTACTCACGAGGAATGTTTCATCAAATTCAGTACCCCAGGCAGCAGAATATATTGAAGGATCTATGGCAAATTTTAGATGAAATAGCTTGATCCAGTGTGAGTTTCAGAAAGTAATGAGGATTGTAAAAATGAGAGAGAGAGAGAAAGGATTTTATAAGGCATAACAAAAGCAACTTGTCTTGTAATTAAGCTGGGGAAAAAATATTTTAAATGGTTCTAAAACATTGTAATATGCACTTGTTTTCATTAAAACAAAATGAACATATACAATAACTTTATGATTAATTAACATTGAGATACAAATTAAAAAGGTGCCTCCTTTTTAGAATATCTGTACGTGTAAGTATGATCCATTGATACGTGACCTGCCTTCCTTACTGTTAGGGCATTGGTAATGCTTCCCTAAATACATGTTTCCAAAGCTGACTCTTGTAACACCTAAAACTATCCTCAGAATGGAGTTTCACGTCTTTACAGATGTACAGTGAACTCTTTAATACACTGTAGGTGTGTCTTGGATTTATAATTTTGTATAACTCTTACCAAGGTCATTTTTCCATTGCATAGTAAGTTTTCCAATATAAAATTAGCTTTTATTTTCATATGGTTGCTTTCAGCCTTAACATAAACTCTTTAGGAGGGATTAATAGGAGCTATGCAAAGCATTGTAGTAAGAAGCTGCAATATGATCTGAAATGGAAGCAGGAAGGTAAGAAAGGCTATAATGGAAGCTGTCATGGAGACTGGTCCTTCTATGAGTAAAGACTTGGGCTCACTTGTCAATATGAAGTTGACTTGCTATGTCCAATGACACATTTTGATTGATTTGCTTGTTGCCTGTTCAACAGGCAGAAGAAGGAAGCTGAGATCTCAAACATACTCAGTGCATCCTGAGCTGATCGCATCAGATATATGGAAAGACTATCATATTGTAATTTATCCCTCCAAATGGAGTTCCTTTTTGCACTTTATCTGCTTCAGAAGAAATATTTTCTTCTTTATTATATAAACATTTTTCACATCCTTGTTCCCTGCTTGCAGTCAATCCAGTTGGAAATCTACTTTTAAGTCCTTTGTAGGCTGCTTCATAATGGTCCTCTTACTATGAGTCAAGAATGTTCTCCCATTTGTTCCACTATTTCAGGCTATGTGACAGAGGACATTTTTTAGTTTCATCTGAATTTAAAAGCCAATTCTGCTACATTTTTTTTAGTATTTAATTCATGAGCAAGTTGCCTAATAACTTTAAGCCTTAATATCCTCCTCTATCAAAGAATGAGGCTAGCTCTTATCTTAAAGGCTCAGGAGGGTAAAGTGAAATAATACGTCAGTAAGAAGTAGATGCATAGCATTTAGGAGGTACGCAGTAAATATTTGTTGTTTTCCTCTCCCAATGTGCTATCATAGAAACTTGCACATGTTTTAATATTGTTTTTTTTTTAAGTTCTGTTTCTCACTAGTGTGAAAATCACAAACAATGACAAAAGGAGTCTCAATGGTTCCAGAAGTGATATAAGGTGCTAATTATAGTTCTAAGTCAAGTGGTCTCTGACTTTCTTGCAATTATCCAGTAGTTACTCTGAAACCGTACTCCCCTCAAATTCTATTCCTGCTTGTCCAGACCATCAAATCATTCTGATACTGTCTAGATTCATATTCCACTTCTTACTAGTTATCTGACCTTTGGATGGATATTTCAGCTTTCTGTCTTGGTTTTTTTATCTGTGAATTGAGAATAATAATGGAACTTGCACTCTTGTTTGTTATGAATACTCAAATTATACATTAAAATACCTCATTTAAATGTTATGTACTCAGTGTATTGCTTTTTATCATTGCTTGTCTCATTCTTGAGACAAACTCATCTATTCAAGTAGAATTAAATCTAAACTAAGGACATCTCCTAAAATGTATTTTATGATAGTTAATATCACAGGCTAGAGTTTCCATATCCACATATACATACATTTGGAAAAGAATTACTTTAAAAAGTCACACATATTTAAGACTGTGATTAATTCTCAGATTCTTTAATATGCTAGTGTGTGTCAGTAGAATATAGAACATATCCTATACTAATTTATCCACAGTGCTGCTTTTTGTCTTGTAAATTATCTCTGGTGAAGAGGCATCTGTATTTCTCTCTTTTTAAAATCTCAATTCTACCTATCTATATTTTAACAATGATAAATTGATAAATTTAGCATATTTGATACATTATATGACACCTCTCCAGTTCCAAGTTCCTTTATTACTAAAAGAGAAGCTTTGTCATGCTAAGACAACCAAAGAACTCTGATGACTGAGTTGATTATAATGTGGCTTCTATTGCCACCTCATTTGCTTAGGACAATCTTTTGAAGTGGAAAGTCTAAGTAATATAAGGAAATACTCCAAAGCTTTGTTTCTAGAGAACATTACAGAATCTTCAAATCAGTTCACTTAATTGCAAATTAAGCAAGACTGAAAATAAAATGTTTAAAATAATTTCAAAAATTTAAATAATATGTACTGTATTCTGGAATATGTTATCTATTATATATGCATATATACATTAACACACATATACATGTCATTTCCACCAACTTTTGGAGAATTCTACTTTCGTCCCTGTTTTAAAAATAAGAAAACAAAGGCACAAGTGTGTCCTGGTAGAGTAGCAGTTAGGTCAATCACCTCCTAAAGAACAATCATGTATTCGTGATTTTGAGTTCCCAGGTTTGGGGGGAAACAATCAGTGTGAACAACTAAATAAAAATAAAATAAAGATGCTTCGTCATTCTTTCTCTTCCTACTTGCCTGCATTCCTGCCTGTACCTTTTCTTTAAAAAAAATTAAGCACTGATACTGTATATTTATGTTGCTGAATTATTTGAGATATTCAAGTGAATGATCGCATCAGATGAATGGACATTCTAGATTGATGACTTTTAATCTCTACAGAATTTGACTTTTTTTTTACTTGGCTTTTTAGCCCCCCAAAATAAGATACAGCAGAAGCTGAAATAATGAAGCGAAAGATCACTGATCTTTAATTAGGTGACCAGAGTTCAAACACCAAATTCCAGTACCAACATTTACCCCCTACATGTCTTTGCATAAGTTATTTACTTTTTAAATGTGCAGTTTTTCTTCCTTAAAAGTTGGGATGATAACTGATTTCTTGTATATTCTAAGAATCCTAATTTAGAATATATAAACTTGCTGGAGGAGAGCTTCCTGAAGTGGCTAATGCCTTTCTCCTGTATAAAGGTGCATTCTACCCTTTGCTCTTCTGAAAAATGTGACACTGGACAACGCTGTCACCTATTGCTGCTGCGACTGGACAGTATGTGTCAAGACATAGCAAAAAGTACCTTTTGTGAACAGCCTTTTTTTGGTGAATTATCGAAAATGGTTGATATATATATATACATATATTTATATGTATATGATTTTTTACCACTTGGTTGCTTTTGGGATTCAATAAAAATGAGGGAGAGAGATAAAAGAAAAATGTAAGGTAACCCAAATATCAACTTATATCTTAATGACTTTTCCTATTGCCCTATAATTTTGACCAGTACCCAGTTCCAGTATTGTAGCCTAGAAGAAATGAATTATTATTTCTTTGACATGTTTCCACTGTTCAAGACACTAGTAATGCTGACATGGGAACAGAATGAACAAATCCACAACTCTGCTGCTATAGACCTCCTGACCATCCATTGCAATTCCTGCTAGTGTGGCTTTGAGAGAGTGGAAAGAAGGCATACAAGATGGGATAGATAAGATTATTCCAGGTGTGTCAACACTAAGCACTAGAAATTGAGAATATTTTAATGAGAATCACTGACTTAAATAGTAAGAAGCATGCATGTTCTTTGTGCTACAAAATATTCACATGTCAAGGTATGTATAGATGAGTACAATGGCTATTAAAATTCATGTCTGCTATTATACATATATACTTATTTATTAGTTACTAATGTGGAAGAAAATTTTTGAAGTGTAGAAATAATGGTATAGTAACTTACCTAATTATGACTTATTACCATGTTTTGTATAATCACTCTAAATTTTATTTTTTAATGTTCAAAATTAAGATGTTTTGTACATTCAGTTAATAAAGTCTGTGCATACAAGTGCAATGTTCATTCTTACTCAAATATGCTTACTGTTTATGCAGTCTTGCATTTAGAGAAGTCATCACTGGCTAGTTTTGTTTTATTGAAATGTGGTGTATAAATATGAGTAACGATAAGGGATAAGACTATTCATGTTAGTATGACTGATATATATTTTTTTCTTTTTTTAAAGAGAGGAAGGAAGAGGGAGAAGGAAGAAGAATTTTTAAGGAAGGAAGGGATGGGGAAGGACAGAAGAAGGGAGGGAGTGAGGGAAGATGAAGCATTATTATTTGTTTGTTTTTATATTTGTGGTTGTTCCCTTCTTCTGAACCCAGTACCTTGGGCTTTTATATGGTTCATGCCCCAGTCACCAGCTTAGCACTGAGCCATCAGGGCATGTCTTGCACATTTTTTCTAATATTGCATTGCAAGAATAAGAAGTGACATCTAGGTATGATGTAGATAATGTATTCATGGGTTCTGAAGTAAAATATGGACACTTAGAAATTCCTGACAGACATTTTCAGACTCAAATAAGTACTGAAATAGACTATTACGCTGCCATCTGTGGAATATATGTCACTTTTACCTTTTATTTTACTGTATTTTGCAGATTTAGCACTGCAAAAAGAATATATGAAGTTAAATCCATTAAAGTGAAACATTCCTCTACTATTTGAAGTGTCACTGTGAGACTTCATACAGAGTTTTGTTTAGAGCCAGCAAAATGACAGAATATCTCACCTACGTCTATTTCCTCTTTGTAGATGGTACATAGTTTTCTATTTTCTTTGGATTTCTGTGCTGACACATTAAGGCTTGTAATACTCTGTTCTGAAGTTTATTATTATTGTAATGAATCCTAAACCAGTATACAGAACACTCTAAAATGTGAGGAGCCTTTATGTGCTAATGGAAAACAAATCAGTGATGCTAATGTTCTTGCATTTGAAGAAGTCCATGATTACATATGCATAAAACCTGACACTTAGTGTAAGAGTGAAATAAGGATGAAAGCTTTTCACTGTTGGTTGTCAAAACATTTTTTGAAATTCTCAGGCCTGGAAAATTAGCTTACTGTCATCACAGCAGTCTTTTGCCATGAGAGCCATTATTTTAATTTCTTACTGCAATTCCTGTTGAGAAGTCAAGCTCTGCAATCTCTTGTTTTACATAAACCAAGCATGATTATAGATATGGTATATCTCCACAACAGTGACTAATGTTAGAAGCGGGAATGAGACAGCATGGTTTTCTGGACAATTGTCCTGCCCTCTTACAAGAAAAATAAATAGTATTACTTATTAAATGATTTTATTTTTGCTGTGGTCTTTTAGATGGATTAGCCTAAGACACAAATGATTATTTAGGAAAGAAAAAGCATGAGATTGGTTTTCAATACCTCATCTTGTAGAAGACCTAAGAATTTAGAAAATCATCTAATTTATGTTGAGACTTCTTATGTTCTTATTCAATACCCAGTGACAGCCTGTGAGTAATTTTACATTAAAACTGTCATTCATGATTTCTTAGGGACTGTGGTTAATTAAGAATATCACTGTATAAGGAAAGAAAGAAAAATAGGTAATATAGGAATCTAGAAGAAGTAAAACTATTAAAACCCAGTCAACTAATCCTACCGTTTCAGAAACTGTCAAGAAATATATGTTAAATAAACTTAAAGTTACAGTTTTTACGGGATGCCTTTTGAAAAATAGCAATGCTTTCTAAATGACAGGTTGCAGATATTTATGATAATGTTATTTTCTGACTCAAGCCAGTTTCATTATTTTCTTGACAGAAAATTACTCTAATGATGCCTGTGGAGAAGTGTTTGGATTGGTTGTGTAACTAATGTATGTCTAGAATTCCCTGCTGAGTAGAGGTTCATATTTACCTTTTCTGAAATCAAAAGTTGCATCAGCATTGTCTTTTCTAAAATTCAGCAAGTAATCATTAAAACACACCTATACATATATATTCATATGGACAATTTATTCATTCATATATGTGTGTGTCTTTTTTTACTTGACAAACAGCAATTCATTTCTTTTTATGCCAATATTTGACAAGAGGTATATGTGGGGTAGTCACGTTGACAAGTTACTCTTTTAAGCTCCACCCTTAGTTTGTAAGAAGCACTGGAAGTATATGCATTAGATGATCTTTTCTTTTAATCAAACTTTCCTTGGTCTTTGATACATAGACAGGAATCAAGTGTGCGCCAAAATATATGCTCTAACACAGATTCTTGATTCTGTATGACCATACAAATTTTATACTATGGGATGTTAAAGTCATTAGGAGAGGTCTTTTAAAAGATCAGTTAATAATTTCCATTGGGGATGAAAAGAACTGAGTCTGCTAACCAACTTCTTTTGAACTTTTTCCTTAATCATGACATTATTTTTGAATAAGTTGTATGCTTTTCTTGCTTATGTAGGAAAATTAGACATAACTATTCTTTTTTTAAGAATAAGATACGGATTTATAATCATAGCCTGTAGCAGTCAAAATAATAATAATTGGTCCTACCTGCTAATAATCCCTAGAAAGTCTATAATACAGTTATTCTAAAAATAAAACTACTATTTTGGTAAATATCTTCTATCTTTTAACAAGCCACAATTAGTTTTAATAAACTTGAAAGCATTTGGGCTCAAAGACTACATGATACCAATCAAAATAAGCAAATACTTTGTTTGTATTTTAGGGATAAATGTTCACAATCTAATTCAGCAGGTCTTCTTTCTGCCTTCCATTTATAACTCTATTTGCCACTATGTGCAAAATAATTTCAAAATCAATTTCCAGTACGGAATACTTCAGTATTGAATTGGTCAATAGAGGGATACATTTTAAATATAGTGACTAAAATAATTAACTCTTCTCAATGGAACACTTTTAAATAATTTCCTTTTACTTTTGGGACATCCCAATTTTGCCAGAGAGACAAAAATAATTACTTCCAGTTCACAAAAGAGAGAAGTTAAAAGATTCTTTCAACCATTGCAATAATTAATAATAGTACCTAAAATACCTTCTTTAAGTTGTAATTCCAGGTTGATTTCTATGGTCTATGTATTTTTGCCATCGTTTCTTGAGTTCTCACACTGAGAAATTGAACTCTCTGTTATTTTATACAAACCAAACATGATTATGGAAATAATAAATAACAATGACTAATGTCAGAAATGAAAATGGGAAACATTTCCTCTATACATTTCTCCTGTCCTATTTCAGGAAAAGAATGTATTTCTTTCTAATGATTTTACTTTGATGTACATTTGTATAATGCATGCATTACAGTTTAGAATAAAACAAGTGATTATATCCCACAAGTATGTAAAAATGCTATCAATGAAAGGATGTCATTAATAAATACTCCCCCATTTCCGGGTTGTTAACAAAAACTTTGCATCTTCAATCAGTTAACTTCAGTGTTAGGAAGTTTGCTTTCTAAAATTTTTTCATTTATTTCATCTCGTCTAGTTCTGTAATTGTTATTTTTGTAAAAAAGATTTAATGTATTTATACATTTTAATTAATTTCATTGAAGGGATATTGATTGTATGATGGCATTACATACATACATTTGTTGACATAGTTTCTCTATACAGCAGATTATTTTATTCACGTTTTTAGTTTTTAGTCTAGTTTTTAGTTGATGAGTTTTGACTCACCTACATACTTTAATCTTTTGGCTGCTTGTGATAAAATAATCACTTTCTATAAAAATAAAACTTTCTTTGATAGTAGCTTCAAAGAGCAGACTAACAATAAAATGACATTTTAAATATCTTATTGTATGGATTTATTTCCCCAGAGATTTAAAAGATTTACCATTGCAAAGTTTGCCCTGAAATTTTAAGGTAGTTGGAAACACACTATTCTAGTTAATTCCAAATCTTAAGTTCTTGCTACTAGAATGAATAAGGACAAAACTTTTTCATTAGAGTTAAGATTTCAACATGATTTTATAAAATAATTCTAAAATTTGTGAATTTAGAAAGTGAAAAGCAGATTTTATAAATTGAAATACAAGATACTGAACTCTAAATTTCAGTAAATCTTAGTACATATGTTCCTTTTAGTCAGAAGCATGGTTTTGACTGTCCTTGAATGCCTAAGACAGCTGAGCAATTTCTTTTACAGTTTTGTAGCTATTGTCTTTCACTCTCTGCATATGTTGACATACTCTGTCATGTGAAAAAGAAATATGTCTACATAATGAGCTATTTCATTCATCAATTTTAAGTATTTCCCAAAATATTTTAGACTGCATTTTATTTTGTAAGTAGGTCAGTTGTTCACACAGTCAAAAATATGATGGTTCTTCCTTTGAAGTATTAGACTTTACTGGGTTATTTTTCTTCCACCTACTTCATGCTTTATGTAGTAAAATGGGGAAAAAAAGGTTTCTTTTATTTTCCTTTAAAATTTGAAAGATATTAAAGACATTCAGTGTCTTTATTTAATGTCTAGGTATAAAATATGCCTGGGATCACCAATTTAAAATATTTCATCATTTTAATTTCTTCTAATGTTTTTTAATATTCTTTAATAAAGAATCACCTTTGTATTTCCAAAGAGGCACTGTAGAGAAACAGGATGAAATAGACAATTTGGTTCTAGTTTTGGATATTAAATGAATTACTGGTCTCTAACACACAAACATTACTCAATAAATATTCATATAGTGCATGGATTTGTTAATTAAGTTAGCAGTGAGTACGTCAAGCTCTGTCCTATTTTGACTGGGGAGTTTGATTTTTATAATATAAAATGATTGGATCTGAATCAGAAATGTAGAAACATGACAGCCATCAATGAAAACATGGTAGAAGAGGGAGGGGAGAACACTTAAGAGTTAATTGAATACATCACAAAAACCATGACAATTATAATCCAACTGAATAATCAGAAAATGGAGATATAGTGAACCAATCTACTGTACCCAAGGTATTCTTTTAATATACGTGGAGAAGTAAGTTAGTTCTGTTAACCTCTGAAATCCAAATATTTGGATAGTTGAATTACTAACTTTCCAGTGTCTCACTCTCTAGTAATATCTCAATTTAATTGATTGGATGTTATGCCATGCTTTATTCTTTATCATTAACCACTAACTAAATGTAAGCATATTTATTCACCTAGATCACAAAATCACAGCAATTTTTAAAATGTGTTTACTTTATAATATTTATCACTACATTTTTCTAACCTTTACCATTGTTTACCCACCCCACCATTATTATGTGCTGTGGTATATTTAAAAGTTATGATATAACTGAAATAATTCAAGCTTATGACAGAATTATTGTGTCAGTTTACATATACATATGTGTGTGCGTGAGTGTGTGTGTGTGTGTGTGTGTGTGTGTATCGTTTGGCATCATGCCATTTCAAGACAGACTATAAAGCAAAAAAAGTCTGTGTATAAGTAGTTTGTATTTTCTATGGGGCATTATAATAGAATCATAGGCGATATTTATTCCTTTTGAGATATAATTCTTATAAAATTTTCCATAGGATGAGACTGTATTTTTGAGTGTATAAATCAGTGGATTTTAGCATACTCAGAAGGCTATACAACCATTGCTGCTCATTTCAGAGCATTTCAATCACCCCAACATGAAGTACAATACCCATCTTTAGCTAAACTTGAATGAGAATATTCTGTAATTAACAATTATGCTAGTCATTTTATGCATATTATGTAACTTAATACTAGCAATAGTCAAAGAGTTAGGTAATGTTTTTCTAAATATTATTAATTAGGAAAATAATATTAAGAAACATTAACTTTACTGAACATAAGAAATACTTGACTACAATCCCTGCCTTGCAGACTATGTTCATTAACATCTTGTTTTACTTCCTTCGAAAGATGCATATGACCTCAGAGTTATCTTCCTTCATGTGACATAAAGGAGACAATTAAGATAGGAAAACCACATATTTTTTTCTCCAGCTACAGGAGTATATAGCCTGAATTTTCTAGAAGAATCCTTAATTCAATTATTTTATCCTGTTATCCTAAGTCAGAAATGTATAGTTGAGGTCTGTAGACATGGAAGTCTCATATATTTTACAATTCTCTTAGAGATGTATTCATTCTTGCTTTAGCTAGAAATTCCACTTTTTATGGAAATGTATGGTATTTTGGTAGAGATGAAATTATCATACTAGCACAATTCAGTTGAATAGGTGTAGAGCTCTGTTATAATGGATTCCATAAGAATACAATTTTTATAGCTTTTTCTATTTAAAAAAAAGTCTGTTCCAAGAGCAGATTCAAAATTGTTTCCTTACTACTTGTTATTTAAAGCATACTAGTTGAGTAATTAAATTAATAAACATGTGAATATTTAAAAATCATAATGGGAATTGCCTGTATTGCTTTAAAGAAATCAATCCTAAGTAATGAAAACAAATTATGGTATGTAACTGAAGTATATTTGATGTGCCTTAGAATGTTGCTTTTCCAAAAGCAGCAGACTGTATTTGTAGTGAAAAGATTTTACATATACATCAGAAGTTATTATACTGAAATCTTGAACTTTAAACTTTTCCATGAAGCAATATGCTTTTATAAAGTTACCATGATGCATTCTATTTTTCTTCACAATAAGTGCTTATTTGTTTTACCAGTGGTGCCAAGTGCTTATCTCATAATCATTGTTGCAATGCTAAGCAGTCATTTTCTACTAGTACATTCAGTTATAAAATATTGAATCACCCGTTTCTACCTACAAAGCAAGATGAGCACTTAATTTCCTCTGGGTGTTGTGTGAAGGGATATTTTGGAGCGTTCTCATGGCACTCTGGATGATCAGTTATTATAATATTAGTCTCTTAGTGTTACTTGATTTCTTCCCAGATCCTTCCCTGCCTAGCAATCCTCTGCCCAAGTTTGGTAGGAGACTATAGTTATATTGATGTAACGAATAAACTACACTCTAAAGGATCTATTTTGAAAACAAAGTTTTCCCACATCTTCAGTAGATACTATCAAAATTCTTAGCATAACTGAAGGCACCTATCAAAAATACTTGTAGGTACTACTTTTATGTAAATTCAAAATTTAAGTGTCTTAAAATTCAGCTTTAATGCTGTCATTGAGCCACAGTGAGGATGAACATTTCTATTTGGTACTAGAATTTAAACATAAAATGAGTATTTTGTACATATATATGTGTGTATATATATAGTATATGTACCCATATGTATATATAAAATACATATATTTGCATATTTACAAAGTTTAGTTGAAAAAGTATAACATTTTGCTAGCTCCTTATGCATGTTGCATTATTTTATTATTTTCTAAAAGGAAACAACTACAAAAAATTTTAATAAAAATTTTAAACATTTTCTGCTCAGTTTTTTTATAAAAATATATTTCCCTAATAACTTTAAAAAGTCTTGTAGCATATTAACTCAACGAATCATTAAGTGGTATTAATGACGTTTATGTCAAGTCAAATCTTTGTGGAGTTCAAAGACTGCAGTCTTACTCTCCCCTAAAACTGGTGACTGCTATAACCTTTTTATGTTTATAAAATAATTTAATCTCTCAATAAGACTCATTTCACAGATAGACAAACTTTAAACAACATTGAAGGTACAATGCATCATAAACATATACATTTGAGTTGTGGTCATCATAAATCAATATCAGTGGATAATACATTAACTTTACCACCAAAGGTCTAATTCTATCATTCATATTATGAGTGACTCTTTCATCCTATTTGCGCACCTTCTTCACTTTTCCTTCAGGTAACCACTGTTTTTTCTAATAGACTGAAAGTCTTTTTTTGTTTGATTTTGTTAAGATATTTGTATTCTCTAAATACGATTTATGCCAACATATGTGATATTTTTCCTTGTTCTTCTGACTTATTCACTAAGCATAATTCCTTCTAAGTCCATTCAGGTTCTTGCAAGTTACAAGATTTTATTTTCAATAGCTGTATAATATTCCATTATATATATATATATATATATATATATATACATATGTATACCACAGATTTTTCCACTCATCTGTCTTGGACTTTTTTTTTGGTTTTTATTTTTTCAGCTCTTGGTTGTTGTAAATAAGACTCTTACAGATACGGGGGTGCATATATCCTTGAAAAGTAATGTTTTTCAGGTAAATACCCAGAAGTGGTATAATAGAATCATTCAAAATTTCTATTTTCAGTTTTTCAAGGAATTGCCATACTGCTAAAGGTTTCAACAATTTGCATTCCCAGCAATACTGTATAAGGATTCTCTTTTACTTCACCAGCATTTGCTTTTCTAGTCTGTTGGGTAATAGCCATCCTCATAGGTGTAAGGTGATCTCTTTGTCGCTTTGGATTGCAATTTCTAATAATAAAATAAGTAAAACATGGGGCCTGCCCACTTAATAAATTTAACTTCAGTTCTCACAACTAGCAAGAAGTTCTCCATTTGCCCAAAATGAGGATCACAACATCAAATGTGTTTGGCAAGACTCTACTCTCTTTGGAGAGGGCTAGAAATTTATAGCGAATCACAGATTTGTCTGATATGAAAAAATTCACTTTCCACTTCCTACTACTGAGACAGACAATAGCTTGAATACCACTGAAATGAAAGAGCACCAAAATATGGAGTTGCTGGCTTTTTCAATTATTTTTAGTATTTTATTGAAGTAACAACACATTAAAATAGGCTCATATATGTAGGTTCCCTGTATGTGAAGTTTCCCCATTCCTCAAATGTATGTCACCACATCCTGCCCTCCACCAAATCATTAAGTTTTCTTCACCATTGTCCACTGCCCTCCCCCACTCCACCCACTGTCCCATTCCCTATTGGTAATCCCAATTCTACTGTTAGTGTCCAGGTCTGGTTTTATTTCATATGTTCCTTTGTTTGGCCTATTCACATTCCACTTATGAATGAGATCATCTTTTATCTATCGTTCTTCTTTTGACTTATTTCATTTAGCATAATACCCTCTAGATTCATCTATGTTGATAAAAATGACAGGATTTCATCTTTTCTAAGGTCTGTGTAGTATTCCATTGTGTGTATATACCACATCTTCTTTATCCATTCGTCCGATGGTGGGCACTTAGGTAGTTTTCAGTTCTTAGCTACTATGAATAGGGCTGCAATAAACGTGGGTTGTGCATAAATCTCTGAGAATTAGTATTTTTGTTCTTTTGAGTAAATACCCAGAAGTGGGATGGCTGCATTATATGGAATTTCCATCTTCATCTTTTTGAGCAATCTCCATACTGTTTTACATAGAGGTTATACTGATTTGCACTCCCATCAACAGTGTAAGAAGTGTTCTCTTTCTTCACATCCACACCAACATTTGTTTCTGGACTTTTGGATAATAGCCAATCTCTCCAGTGTAAGGTGATAGATAGCTCATTATTTTGATTTGCATTTCCCTGATTCCCAGTGAGTAAGAAAATCTTTTCATGGATTTGTTGGTCATCTGTATAACCACTTCAGAAAAATGTCTCTCCAATTCCTCTTCCCACTTTTAACTGGATTGCCTGTTTTTCTATTACTGAGTTTTATGAGATTTTTGTATATTTTGGTTATTAAAACCGTATTAGAAATATGGAACATAAATATCGTCTCCCAGTTAGTGATTGTTTTGTTTTGGTGATATTGTCTTTCACTGTGAAGAAACATTTTAGTTTGATGCAGTCCCAACTGTGTATTTTTGTTTTTGTTTCCCTTGATTCTGTAGTTACATCCCCAAAGTTCTCTCTAAGGCCGTTGTCATGGAATACCTTTCCTATGTTGTCCTCCAAGATAGGAATTTTCAAATGTCTATCAAAGTGACTGAAAAGAGAATGATGGTCAGATTGCTCTACTACTGACAACTTCTTAGATACCATAGGAAACAAACTACCAGATGGATCAGTGGTACAAATTTAAACATAGTCTCCATGTGTCCCTAAAATTGAAAATTAAATTATAGCATTTTTATATAAATGATATATTTAGACTTTTTAGTACTAAAATTATCATTAGTCACTATTACTTTTTTCCATTTTCCAGCCCATATTAAATGTTGCTAATGTGTCAAACCCCTTACCAGTTCTTAGACATTTGAAATTCAGTTATATTTTAAGTTATTTTGCCTGGTTCAATTGATATAGGCACAAATTAGTCCAGAATTGGTTAATATGCTGCTAGGATTTTATTTTATTTTTAATACCGTATCCTAGAAACAGGGTGTTCATTGTAACCAGATGGGGCTCCAAAGAAAAACTGAAAACTATTTAGCCACTTCTCATATTAGATATCATGAAGCAGAGACTTTCATAGAAATTGGCAGTTTATCAGGCTTCTCTAAAACATACTTGGAGAACGTTCAAAATCATTATTGATGACCTCTAAGGAAACTGGTATATTTACCTAAAAATTAGAGACTAAGATTATGGCTTCACTTAATCATTCACTACCTGGGGAGTTTTTGCTAAGAAAATTAAGCAAATCTTAGGTTTCTCTCTCTCTCCCCACCTTCACCCGCTTCATCCCAGAAATATGTGTATGCATGCATGCATTAAGCAAATCATAGGTTATCTCTCTCTCCCCCTGTTCCCTCCCCACCCTAGAGGTGTGTTTGTGCATGCATACACCATTATTCATTATCAGTCTTCCCCACATTTCTATGTGCCTTACTTCCTGGGCTTTAGCATGTGATCAGCATCTTTTCCATTTCTGCTGGGTCTCATGACATACTATGCTCTGTGGAGTCTTTCATTTTCAACAAGAAAAGACTGAATGGTCAACAGGAACACTTACTTTCAATTAAGAGCTTTATCTTTTAGGTAAAGGCTTAGTTCTTGAACACTACTCCTGCTTTAATGTGCTTCAAAATATTACCAGCGGTTATAACTAAACCCCATTACTTCTCACATGAAGGGTATTTTGCCATTCAAAATTGCATTGCCCAGGTTCACTGCCAGGTCAATTGTAATATTTTATAGCTAATCTTAATGAATAGTCATGTACCAACCCACTTCACCACACACCCAAAGGACACACATCCCTTACTTTGAAAGGAACAGATATTAATTTCTTCAGCCTGTTTCCCTCATGAATATGGTTTAGATTTGTGTATGTTCATATGATTGTCCTGTGTTTTTATCCTAGACTGCTAAAACTCATGAATATTAAGGTTTCCTAAGTATATTAAAGCACTATGAATTTAATCTATTTTGTCCTAAGTATGTTGTATTGAACTAAACAGTGAGCAGTGAACTATAGCTTGTGAACTAAATTTCATCACTGAGTTTTCTAAAATAAGTGTTACTATAACACAACAGAGTAGTTATGATAGATATGGTATGGCTCCCTAAATGTAAAATATTTATTACTTAGCCCTTTATAAATAAAAAATACTTACTGTGAACCAAATTAAATTATCAAATTTTATGTCTAGCTACTGATACGAAGAGATTAATTTCAATAGCTAAGAATACCAGCAAATATTGCCAAGTCTTTTGATATAAAATCATATATTAGTGAGTTATAACTTTGATTTAGTGATAGATAAATACACTAAACAAAAATAAGTTTACTAATAGATTTCAGTCTTGATACAATTCTATTTACATTATATTTTCTTATATTTCACTTTCATATATTTTTTAATTTCCTCTCAAATATAACAGAGATACAATTTGATTTCACTTGTTACTTTATTAAAAGCATAGTTATAGTGTTCCTAGTACAGAATATGGAATTTTACTAAGAACTAGAGAATGATGAAACGGTATTTTTTTGTACTTCAGTTGGGTAGCTACTGATGCAGGAAACATTGGTGATATTATCACTTTTTATTCATAAGTATCATAAAATAAAACCTGATAAAACAATAGAATACTGTGACAAAAATATTTTTGCATATGTTATGTCACTTGGAATTTACAACCCTAGAAGATAAGTAATATATCTATCATTCTCTACTATTTGCAAATTGTTGAATAGAGTCTTAAGAAATGTAAATGACTCATTCAAAGTTACATAGTCACAGTGATCAAATATGACCTTGAACCCAATTCTTTAGATGACTATAGATTAGTAGATCCCCAATGTTGAAAAGTTCCTATTGATAGCATTATCTGTTACTATTAAATACTCTGTATTTACATTTTAAGTTAGCATTAAAACTTTATTTTCTTTATTAATATACTGCATCAACATCAATTTCCTAACAAGAATTAGCTCCCTAAACACAATTTGTCAAGGTTTTAAGAAACAAATGTTTCATTCATAGTGTTAGCTATTCTTTCTTACATAGGCATTATGATGCCTTTTTCAAACAACAAGTTGAAAATCTATGTGTATATAAAATCTATACAGACATTTAGGTTAGCCAAACAATGTAAGGAACCTGTCTGTAAGGAACTTCTAATCAAATTTTAGACCAAATTTAATTAGATATAAAAGTTGAACCGGTGTTACAGGCTGACATATATGAGTAGGATAGACAGAAAAGTTGTTATCTTAAAAATTAGGAGAGGAATTTCTGAGGACACAAAGGATTAGGGATGACCCTAGGATAGTATATAACTTAAATAATAAAGAGTAATACAGAATATTGTCACAGGTAAAGAGGTAAAATGATGAGGGGGATGTAATTAATTAATTAATCAATATAGATGCAGAATTTTCCAGGAGAAAGAGAAATGTAAGATGTGTAAAAGAATTATTAGTGTCAACATCTAAGAATATTTTTGTTATTGTCTCCTAAAGATGAGTTGTTATTTTTGATTTATTTTGAATACTCTCTATTGTGACCATTATTCAGATTTTACCACTAAAAATATAAAAAATGTAGTGTGTGTGTTTTGTATGTGTGTGTGGAATAGAAAGAAATATGGTTTGCTTCCTAGTACACAACCCTTGTCATAATTAAATAAACATTATATTGATCACTTAACATTCATTTTGTCAGTTATGCTTAAGCACTTCTATTATTTAGGTGTACTACTAGGCCTCTGGAATTTTTTGAACTACTGTTTTGACTTATGAAATCTAATACTTAATTAAGTATTTATTCCAGGAAATATATTAGTGAAAATATCTTAGAAGATCAATGCTATCATTAAATATGGGATAATATGTAGAAATTTATTTTGTATGGATCTAACACATTTGTAGCTACCAAACCAAGTTAGTTATATGGATTTATTGTAAGTATACCAAGAGATATAATCATTCTATTGGGCACAATTAAAATTAAATGTTAAATTTAGCTTTTCTCTAAATCCCTGTGTGACCAAAGTCTAAATTTTTCAAGTTATTATAAAACATGTCATCATTACATTATTCTCTAAATGGTCAGATAAGATGTTTGGTTAAAAAGTACTCAGCTATTTTCAGAACTAAGAAAAAAAATCTTCCATAAAAATGGCTGATTTGGAAACATTATACTAAACTTTAAAAAAGCCTAGCCAGGATTACACGGGATTGCAGTAAGGTATTTAGCATTTAAAAATAAAAGTCACAGTCAATGACATTTCCTTATGACAAAAACACTGTAAGATTTTAATTTTTCTTTTATTTAAAACTTGTTTAAATCATTAAAGAAAAATCATTAGTATTTAGAGAACAATTTATCGATGCACGTAGAATATTCAAGAACTATATTGCAGTAATATTTTTATGAATGTATTGATTTTGTAATATTAAAACATATAAATTTAAGATATTTTTAAAAAATTGCCCAAAAGTATGGTTATTTATCCTTATATTCTTACCTTATCTGGAAGAGGGAAATAGCAGATTACAAAGAAAAGAAAAAGAGAGAAAAATATTTCTACAGGCAATTTCATATGCAATGTGGATGTTCTTATTTGAGAACTATTTATAATTTACCTGAAAGATATAAAAAATGATGTGTTCTTAATATGAGATGATGGTTCCTAGTTAAAAATTAAAAAATAAAAACACACATAAAGTAAACCCCTGATATATCATTATCATATTTCTAAATTATTAGTAGGTCCATTTGTTTAAATATTTGTAATGTTTTGAAATGTTCACACTTCAAATAGTATGTGTGATATACTAAGACATTGATTTTCAAAATGATAGTTTTGTAATTCTCCTGTGCATAAAATGGTAACTTTCTCTTTTCTCTCAAGTGAAAGAGTAAGAACTCCTATAAAGAAGTTTAAGCTTGTCACCCTGTTACAGTCCCAATTCTTCCTGTTTCTTCTAATACATTTCTCTCTCTCTCTCCCTTTACAGTCCCAATTCTTCCTGTTTCTTCTAATACATTTCACTCTCTCTCTCTCTCTCTCCTCTCTCTCTCCTCTCTCCTCTCTCTCCTGTCATGATTGGATTAGATAGAGTGAGGCTCTGACAAGTGATTTGAATACCAATGCCCGCCTATTGCATCTACTCTCCATACACAGTGTTAACATTCAGGCTTAGTCTAATAAAGGAAATACAGCATTTTGTCCTCTGGTAAAATTGTCATTATTTCTATTTTGAGTTTTCTTGCCTCTGCCTGATTTTCCTTTACTGTGAAATGTTTTGCTATTCTGTGCTACCAGCTATAATGGTGATGATGTGAAACTTGTTTCTTTTAGAGGATATGCTGTCAGGCAGTTACAGAAAGCTTCCTTAACTAATCATTTCAATGTATGCTGTTCCCTTTGCATTCAGTTTATGTAGACTATTAGTGGCATTTTCCCCTTATTCTCTATTTGTGTTTGCTGAATCTTAAGTATGACTCTCTTCTTTCACACAATTCCTTGTTTGTTCTGCCCACACATTTGGCATTGTCATCCACCAGAATGGGATTGTGCACAGCAAGCAGAAAAAGAAAAAAGAAAAAAGAAAAAGATTGAAATATCTTGCACACCCTTACATGTACTCATATATTCCCTGAGAGTTATTCATAGTAAATGGCTAAGTGCTTATATACCATGTCTTTTGGGGGTCAGTGTAAATATACCCATTTAACAGTCGGTTTTAGAATACACATCTCAGAAAGTGAAGGAAACCAACTTTAACTTAAGGTCAATTCATAAAATGATTAAGACAGGCACGAAGATATATAGCTGGAAGGGTTCCTTGAGTTTCACAGATAAAACAATTGAGGGAAAGGGAGAAAATGGTTGGTAGCAGGCTGCTACATTTAATCCAAGATCACACAATTAGAATCAAGACCAGAATTAAAATTCAAATCCCCAGCCTGGATGTATGCACTCAAAGATGTAGCCAGTTAGTGCCATGGTGGAAGAGAGTGATGTGAAAAACAAAGAAACTTGGTTATGGAGAACATCCTGCCTGACTGCTCTAGGGGAGTGGGGAAAAAAAAGGTGGCCTCAGGATTTCATTCCTGCCAGTGCACATTTGGATTCGAGAGAAATAATACCAGATCTTACCATTTCTTTTAGTGAAGGCCCAGTGCACATGGCCAAGAGCTAATTCACCATCTGGAAGAGTAAAGGCATCAGAATAGCTGCAGTGGTGTGTCTACCTAAATCAGATCAATCTATATCGGATAGTCAGACACAACCTTAAGGTGGAAGCTAGAGTTTGGAATATTGACAGTCACATTTTTCCTGTCCAGCACTGGAGTTTGGAGTTAGCTTTAAGGGAAATTTAGCAATATAACAAGGTTGGTCTCTTAAAAGAACATTTGAAGATTTGAAACACAGGTAAGCCCTGGTGTAAAAGACAAAGATCTGAAAGTTGTTTGTATATAAGTATTTGAATTTGAACCAAACAAAAATGTTCATATTGATTATTGGAAGTAGATTTAAGCTGGATAGTGTTCAGCAGAACTCCTCTGAAAAGCAGCCAGATGGTAAGAAGTCTAGAAATCATGTTTTATATTTAATATTGTTAAAAGGAACATAGGGAAAATACTAAAATCATCTCTAAGTTATTTCAAAAACTATCAATTGGCAGAAGAAGAGAAAATGAATAAGAAACAATGGAAACACATTTCATAGGAGAAAAATGTTGATAATATAACTGGAAGACAGTTGCAGAAATTAGATGTTATACAGGCTTTCAGGAAATATTTAGATATTGCTCTGCTCAATCTGAAAAAAGATACCAATCACCTTTTCAGGTTTTTTTAAGGATACCAACAATAGGTAAAAGTCTGCATATGATTATAGAGGGTCTTTCTAACTCTAAGATTCTGTGTCTTTAAGTGATTATTATTACATTTGGTTATGTTTAGATTTATTCTTTATGTTATGGATCTTTATTATTCTAGAGTCTCTCACTAAAGGATTTTTTTTTAAATATTTCTCAATATTCTTTAAATTATTCTATCTCCAGATGTTTCTATTTGTATTATCACTCATAAAAATTGAGAAATTGTAATATGTCAATTCCTGTGTATAAGGTATGCAAGAGATTAAAAAAATGAATGAGATATTTTATTTTGTCCACAAGTTGCTGCTCGTCTATAGTGACTCTCACATTATAATGTGTTTTACTTTCAGCAATGGCTGTCAGGATTTGCAGGGGAAAGGGAATTGAAGTTGAAGTCAGGTTGGATGTATTATGTCATAATGGCTAGATAATGAGAGACCCATTGATGGTGTAGTATCTCTTTTACAAATCCAGCAATACTCTTTGTTTCCAATTGACATTCATATCTGTAAGGTACCACTGACTTTGTTTTTGTTTTTCAGCTTTAGGGAAGACAGTATGTCAGAATGACCTCATCAGATTTTTCTTCAGTTCTTACAGCAATCTGGGAACTACTTCCCAAACCCTGAAAGGGGTAACTCCATTTAAAGTTGAGGCCTTTTGGTAGGGTGCAGGTCCCACAGCGTTGCTCATACAAATAAATGGCAACCCAGAAGAGAGACTGATAGGTCTCTGGTCATTTTTTTTACCCGAAACTTCACACAGGGAGGCCAAGTTTTGTATTTTCCAGAAGCTTTTGTTTTGCTGTTTTGTTTACAACTTGTATCATGTACTTTTCAGGTCTGTATATTTATTCAAGGTTCTCCCAATACAATTCAGTAGTACACCATTCAGAGTGAGTGGGCTATGTCTACTCACACTGATCCCTGTTTATGCATTTTTTTAAAGATGTAGAGCAGAGGAAGATAAAACTGAGGTCACCTTCGCACAGAGAAGTTTTCTCCACACATGGTCTTTGAGCAGAAGAGGTTTATGATGAGAACTATAGTTCAAGAAGATTCTCTTGTAGAAGATGTATGAGGAAATTTGCCTGTGAAACTGGAGATGGGGGAGAAAGAGGTGGGGAATGCATGACCTGCCGTAGACAGATATGCACTGAAGAAGCAAGGGGACCGCTTATATAGTAGAAATAAGGAGATTATGAAGAAGATGGTGGCAAAGAAATGAGAAAAGCAAGTATATCAGATAACTATTATGAAGGGACTAAGACAAGAATTGAAAATCCTTAACAGGAACCTATAACAGATCATCAGTTAAGGGACTTTAATAGATAATGTAGTAGATAATGTAGTAGATAATGAAGAAGATTATTCTCCCTATTCCATAGAAAGAAAAATCATGAATATGAGGATTTTAAAGTTTTTATGCAGAAGGGAATCAATTAACATCATATAATTTATGAAGAGTGAAATAAATATCTCAGATAAATGATTATAGAAATGACAAGACCCTGAACACTGGATCATCTCCCATTTGTTGAATCAGTTTAGTTTAACTGTAGACTCCAAAAGTTTAACTTTACAAAGACCATGGAATACCATGTCTAATGTAATATTTCACTTTTATTTAAACATTATTAATATACACACAAAATAAATGAAAAAGATGAAATAAATAATTTGTTTCTACAACAAATATTTACGAAGTGCACAAAGCACTGCCTAGACACTTATGAATAGTAATAAATAAACTTATAAAAATCTTCCTTATTTATAATAATCAGCAATAAATTTATATATTATATTAAGTGGTAAGTGCTGTGGAAAATATATACTATATATAATACAATTCAACAGCTTTAGTATTCATTTTCATCATATACTTTGTTATAGTTAATTATTATGTGACTTCATGAGCCTTCTTTAATGAATATATTTTCAGTAATAAAATAAATGTAAATTACTATAAGGTTCAGGAAAGAAACAAACTATGTTTTGCTGTATTTTCCCCATTGGAAGTAATTAATATACAATATAATCCTCTGAAAATCTATTTCCATGTCAATATTTGCATCAATGTATTATTACATCATTAAATCCACTTACTATATATTCAGAGAATGAATGTACTGACCTGGAATGTATCCATTTTTTAATCTCTTCCTCCATTTTCCACATTTATGCAAAGAAATGGATGTTAAATTAATTACTTGACTATGCAAATTTTCTGAAAAAACCACTGGGGCAAATAAAATAATTCCATAAAGTGGGTTAAGAAGGTAATGTTCCTATAATTATTGGAAGTTTTAAATGGTGGCAGTATCCTAGTATTTCATATGGTGCCAGAATGATGCTATGTATTCCACATGTGCTTTTAGCAGTTTATCAGATCCCTCCCACTACTCTGGTTCAGAAACCTAGTTTAAGACACACAATATGCTGGGAACTCTCAGGACCCTACTATGCTCTGACTCAGATCCAGTAGAGAGGATTTCAGAATACCCTCAGAAACTGGCAATCTTAATTTGACATCCATGGCCTTAGCAGGATTACAAAAAAAAAAAAACAAAAAAAAAACATGAGATTGAATGAAAATGTAGCATGTCTGTGCATGTTTTTATTTTTTCCTTCCTGAAAAAACCATCCGACATATTCAGTAGATTCTCCAAAGTTTCCACAAAATGCAAAAAACAAAATAAATGTCATTCCTCTGTCAATTTTCTGTTTCAAAATTCCAGAGATCCAAACTGTGTCCATAGCATCCTGAATAGACCTGGTGCTGAAATTGAGCCATGTTCCTTTTTTAAAAAAATTATTTTACTACATCCTTTCTTTTTTTCTGGCCATGGCGCTGATTCTGAAGTTGGACAGAAATATTGCAAGCTGTTTCTGTCACTATGGATATCATTGTTATCTAAATGTTCTCAGGCCACCACAGGAACATGCAGTGGGGAGGAAGAAGCCAACTGGCCCATGGTATCAAATGGTGTATGAGCAGTGGACTATGAACAGTGGCGTGTGAATGCAAGGAGCCAGATACTTTCTGATGCCATAATTCAGTTTTGTAAATTTAGGGCATTATTGAGTAGACAATTTGAATACCTGCAATGGTGTTGGTATCGGAAATACATATACTGGCTCCTAAACACAAGAGCGGGTCAATTCTGTGACAACTCATGTAAGGTAAAATTTCACTCTGGAGAATACTTATCTGATGATTATATAGTGAATCATAAGTATTCACTATATTTCATATACATTTTACCCTTTATTCAGAATAATTGATAGTTCCTTTATTCCATTACCACCTGAGATGCTTTTGAAAGTAATCAGTAAACCCATTAAAATTGCAAGAGTATTAATGTATGTTTTAATAAAATCAGTCACTTGAGAAGCCTTTCAAAAAGCATCTAACTCTATAGTTTTTCACTCTTATATTATACCATAAACCAATCAAAAAGGGTAAATTTAATAGACTCTGGTTGAAAATTCTGACACTTGCCAAGAAGTAGCCTTTTAGCTTCTCAATTATTGGCAAACGCCAATGACATGGATACCTGAGGCCATGGAATGTAGATGATAAAAGCCTATTCTCACACACTGGAAAGAACTCGAGACTAGAAATCAGAGAAACTGGTCTCCAGCCAGGGTGCTGCCATTTTCTAGATTTGGGGTTTTTAACATATTCTAAAACTATTTGATGTCTTGAGTTTAATTTTGTTTTTGTTGTTGTTGTTGTTTGCTTGTTTGTAAACTAAAGTGCATACTTATTTAGATTTTTTTTTTTTCTAAACGTCCTTTCTGTATTCCATGATCTATCCAGAATACCACACCTATTTGTCACATCTCTTAGGCTGCTCTTGTCGGTGACAGTCCCCTTTATATTTTTGTTTTTGTTTTTGAGGAACTTTACAGTTTTGAGGAACACTAGTCATACATTTGTAAAATGGCCCTCAGTTGGTATTTTTAGAATATTGTTTCTCATTTTTTGATTAAAGTCATGGCTTGAGTAAGAAAGATTACAGAAGTAAAGTACCATTTTAATCACATCATATCAAGGGTTCAT
Organism: Solenodon paradoxus; assembly: GCA_004363575.1. Lineage (NCBI taxonomy): Eukaryota > Metazoa > Chordata > Mammalia > Eulipotyphla > Solenodontidae > Solenodon > Solenodon paradoxus. The sequence continues at coordinate 95,883 of RJWH01000549.1, read as the reverse complement.
GTTATCAACATGAGTTGTAACTGTTGACATTCATCTTTATCACCTGACTAATGTGATGTTTGTCATATTTCTCTGATGTAAAGTTATTTTTCTTCTCTTTTTTTCATTCTTTGAAAGGGTACACCACCCATACTTAGGGAATGAGAGGTCAAATTCTTTCACCTTGAGAAGGAATATCTGAATAAATTATTTAGAATTCTTCCCATGAGAAATGTGTCTGTCTTACATTATTCATTTATTTAAAGTATTTATTTATTATATTAATAATTTATTTATATCAATATGTACTCATGGATATTTATTTTGTTGCTCAGATTATTGCAGCTTGAGTTATTGGGGGCTCTGAAATTTGGTTTCTGTGTCCTTTGACATATAGGCAGTATTATGAAACTTTTTTAACTCTTCCTTTTTTTGGTCACTAAGAGATTACCTCTGATATCTTTTTATTTTCCTAACCCAGTCTTACAATCAGTAATTTCTCTAGAACCTTGATTCCTTTTACTGGAAAATAGCATTTGAACCCAAGATTTGGATGCCTAATGTGCTTTTGCTTGATATTTTATAAGTATTCATCTGTATGTACATTTAACTAAACGTGAGTTTATATAGGATTTCTCTACCTTTAATATATTATCACATAGATCATTATAGTCTTTCGACCTTGCCTTTCAAGAAAAACTCTACCCCAATAGTGAGGAAACTGGCTACCACCATTCTCCTATATTTAATTAACAGCTTAATTTCAGTATGAAAGTATTAGAATGTCTAAATTGCTTACCCAAATTCCTGGAGAAACAACTTTATCAACTATAGTATAGTGGTTTTATGAAGTCTATTTTGCCTTTATTCTTCAAGACTGTACTAATTTCTAGTTGCTTAGGCCAGCACCATACCCCACTCCTTCCATTCCCTTTAGTAAGGTTGTTCCATGTATTTGTAATGCCATTAGATTCCCTTTTTTCCCTGTCTGTGCTACATCCTGATGTCCCATGACTTTAGATAGATATGTAGATAGCTAGATAGCTAGATAGATTGATAGAGATATAATTGGTTCCTGTGTCCCTAGAAATATAGCCATTATTGTTAAATTATTTCTAACTCTTCCTTCTTTTTTGTCAATAAAAGATTATCTCTGCTATTTTTCAATTTTTCCCAGTCATTTTTACTAGATATAGATATAGACAATTATATACATTGTATTTAATTATGTATATTTAATTATATTATATTATATATATCTATGTTTTACAAGATAAGGCTCACTCCTTGTGCAGTAGATTCCTTGTATACAGAAAAATGCATATTTTCATGTATCTGCAATTATCATATGGAAAATGTATCATATGGAAAACTTCATTTCCCTAAAGTCTTACATGCTGCATCTTTCTTTTATTTTTTAAATGTGATTGGCAGAATACAGTTTCATGACATTTGCAAATTTAAGGTGCAGCTCATCATAATCATGCTTTTAGTGTTGTAGGAAACATTCTTCCCCAAATTGAGAACCTTTTCAGTTTTTTCCTATGATTTCTTCGAGAAGTTTTGCACTTGCTTTTGGGCGAATAATTTACCTTGTGTTAATTTGTGTGATATGTGAAAGTTGTGGTTTGTGTCTAGAATGCTTTTTTTTTTTTTTGTGGACATTCAATTGTTTCAGAATCATTTGTTAACACCACTATTTTTTCTCCATTGAAGTTACTTTATTTCTTTGCAAAAGATAAGGCTTTCAATTTGGTACCATTGATAAATGTCTATTCTTTTGCCAATATTTTATTGTCTTGAGTATTATAGCTTTACAATACATATTGAAGTCCTATAGAATGAATTTCCCAATTTTGTAGCTTAATATTGTGCTTTCCATGCTGTCTGTTGCCTTTCTATTTAACTTTTAGGATGAGGGTGTCAATGTGTACAAAATAGCTTACTGAGATTTTGACTGAATTCACATAAATGTGGAATTCATTTTAATAATTATCAATATTATCACAATATTGAGTTATAATTCATAATGTGGAACATCTCTCCATTTATTTAGATTTCTCTGTTTACATTTTATAATTTTTCAGGTACATGTCTGTACAACTTTATTTGTGAGTATTTTGTTATTGTACTTTTGTGTAATTATGAATGATATATATATATTTAATATTTGAATTTCCAATTATTCCTTACTAATATGCTGGTAAGTATCTGACTTTTACGTATTAGTCATGTATACTGTGACTTCTAAATTTCACTCTATTATTAGATTTAATAGTTTCTTTTTTAAATTTTTTGTAGATTCATGATAACTTACTTTAATTTTCACTTAGAAAATTAGAATAACAATAATTTCTCCCTGACAATTTAGCTCACAAATTAACTACAATACTAGATATGAAAAGTGGCCCAAATAGAATCTTATACGCAGTAAGAACTTACTAACTAGTCATTTGTAAACTTTTAATTTAAACAAGAAAAACATGAACATAGTTATAGATGATAATATGATTGCAAATATCCAAATATTTTTAAAATTTTAATTTTCCTAACTACTTTTACTATTAATTTAAGAATTAACTAAAGTATGAAGTAATATGATTCTATAGTCCCTGGTTGTCTTTTTCTTTTTTAATTAGATTCAGTGATATAACATTGTTAATGCATGTGTTTTTAATTATTCTTGGTGTCACTTCCTCTCACAGAATTTAACTAAAAAACTGAAAATCTGGTCTATTAATTCATGTTCTTTTACAGTATTTTATATCTAATGCTACAAAATGCTGAATCCAACTGAAGGTATTGTCGTTGTTAATTTTGTTGAGTGGAAAGACACATAAAGGTTAGGGGAAAAAAAAAACTTTGGAATCCTTTGTTGGACTTTTTCATTTCTTTGAACCACAAAACAATTGAAGTAGTCAGCAGTGAGGGCATGGAAGAGCTTGAGAAACTGTATAACTGTATAGGGACAAAAATGGTACAATGGAAGAAAATGTTGAAAGGAGATAGGGTGGAACAAAGAGGCAGAGTAATGCCTTAACCTGAAGAGTCAGAATGCAAACTCCTCTTTAGATCCAGCTGGCTCATAAGTATCCCTGTAATAGCAATTTCCATTTTTATTGAACAAAAAAATCACATTTTTGTGTTATTAATATTTCACATTCCCAAGGTTCACACTAAAATTTTAGATTCAATATATCTTGATTCTGAATTCCAGGAATCTGTACCTGAACAATAGTCGTGGTTTATGTGGGACATATTTTGAGAAAGTACCCACTGGGGACTGATTTGGGTTCTGGAAAAATTTTATGTTAGCTTTGACCACCAATTACCTATAATTGATGATGAGACTTAAGGACAGAATTAAAGTTACATAAAGTCACACAATTAGGGCCTAATTCAGAAGAACTGGTGTTGGTATTCAAAGTGACAGAGACACCAGACCTGCTTGTGCACAGAGAAAGGGACACAAAAACACAGTGAGAAAGCATCAACTGAAAGTGAAAGAGATTACCTCAGGAGAAACCAAACCTGACCACACCTTGGTTTTCAACTTCCAACCTTCAGACCTATGAGAAAACATTTCTGTTGATAAAGTCACTCTGTCTATGTGTGTTATTTGTTACAGCAGCCATACCAAACTAATATGGAATTTTATAACTTTATCATATGCTATTTTATATGTGTGCTGAGGACAAAATATAAAGCATTCCTTTGTTTATAGACCACAAAATTACATGAATGTGAATTAGAAAATTAAAACAAGATGCAGAAATATCTCAACTTGTTCTTTTCTCAAGGAATGTCTTATTATCAGAGTGTGACTTCTGATTCTTGATTATCACTTCAGTATTTTTTCCCATGAAACAGAGAACAGGAGTCAATATCTTTTGGAACTACTGCTATTTAAAAGTATTTAATGGTAAGATTGAGATATTTTATTATGGTCAAATGCAAGGTCCCAGGGGATGATTATTTTGAGTGTTAACCCAGTCACCTCATCAAAAACCTGCCAGTCTTAACACACTGTAATTCTCAGTGACTGATTAAGTCTCCTATTTTGTGAGAAAAAGGAAAAACATCATTCTCTCAGGAGAAATCTGCAAGCAACTCCACTAACACTATTTACAACTAACAAGTGGTCAAGGGATTTGGAATTGGTATGTAGAAGAGAAAATCCAGCTCCAATAGGGAGCTTGGCATAATACAGTATCACAAAGCAGGAAGGGGCTGATGTTCACAGCATGATTCCTGCAGGTGTTCTCACTCTTGGAATTGAAATTAAGTATCACAAAGGAAGTGTCTTCTTGTTTGCATTCTGTTAGTGACATGTCTCATCGACCTTGCTACCTTCTCATAGTCTGAGGTTCTTCCCACTGGGTTACCATCTCCAAATTGTCTATATTTAGATGGTCAGAGCAGGTGTCTCATCTCCCTCCTCTGCCAGGTCGATGGAAGTTGTACAATGATCACAGGTCTAGGCAAAAAAATTAAAGCCATTTCATGACAAGAATGGCTCTAAGGATGATAGGACCAACTAAGTTGCCACATTCAAATGGCTAAATGGGAATTGGCAGCCCAAAAGGAGAAAACAAAACCAAACAAAAAGATAATTTGCTGATGAGCAACGATTATACTAAAAAGAAAAAAAAACAAAAACTGGTTTAGATAGTGGAAATAAGCTGAATTTGAAACAAGTCTGAAGCTGATACAGATATACAGATTGCCTTTGATATCAGTGATGCTTTCTTTGTGGGTGTGCTGGGTGTATTTTTTGTGTTTTTCCTTCCATATTTCTATAATCTTGAGTCCCTTTGCTCTACTTCCTCCAGCTCAGATAACCTTGAAATTAGCAACGCTTTCTAGAAAAACTATCGATTTATAGAGCCTGCCTGCTTTATGAAGAAAACAATCAGATCTAGGAGAAAGCACCAAAAACACAAATAAGAAGATATAATGCATAGTTTAGGTTCCCAAATATAAAACACTTTTGGTGGTTGTAAATAGTCATTTTCCTTATATCCTTTGAGTCAGTAGAGTCCACATAACTTCTGATAAGCTTATCAATTATGTAGATGAAATTAGATAGTTCTTATGTGAAAGAGCGTAGGATATCAATTATCCTTTATTCCTTTGTTTTTTTATATTATTATTTATAAAATACTTCAGGATGGATTGTATTGTATGTTACTCACCTTAAAGGCAGTTAAAATATCTGTCTTTCCATGGTGATAAAGCTAAGGTTCAAAAGATAAATGTTTTCTGCTGCCTTCCTCACGTTCATTCAACCAGGAAATAGTAGATTTGAAACTTAAATTGAGCATCAGTTCTCCTTATTCTTATCTGGTGTGCTTTCTCTTAAATATGATTGTTTATTTCCATAAAGCAGATACAGCTCTATAAATCGATAGTTTTCCTAAAAAGTATTGCTAATTTCAATGGGTCAGTTGATTCTATTCCAGGTTATGAGAGCTGGAAGAAGTGTAGAGCAAAGGGACTTAAGATTATATTAGATACAGGGAAGAAAGAAAAATAACAAACAAAACTGTGATCCAGTTTGTACTGGAATATCACCAAATGCATCAAATATCACCAAAAACTGATATTTGCACCAAATATCAAGAACCAATCGTTCGCATCTCTTCACTACTTTATGCTCTGTATGTTGAAATTAGTAGCTTGAAGTCGCTCTTGGTGGGAGTATCCATATCAGAGAAATAGGAAAATATTGTTGATTATCAGAGCATGTTCACCTATAGATTATTTCAGTGTATTTATTATCACATTGGGTTGGGAAGTAGAGGTATAAGTAATGAGTTTGGTCTTTGTAGTAAGCAAAAGCAGTTTGAATTGACTTTGGCCAAATTACTTATTTTCTCTGAGTCTCCCTCCTAAGTATCAGCAGCTAATAAGCTCCTATGTAAATGCTGATATATAAAAGGCAGTCAATTTTTAGGTGTTATTATTAGGATTAGAAATTACTATTTTTTTCTTCTTCTTGTAACCAGTTTTCACATGAGTAATGCTAAAATCATGTTAATGCTTTGTGGAAGAGGTATGGCATTGGAAAAAGTATTTTTAAAGATGGATAAAAATGATAAAATCCATTAGGCTCTTTAGATATAGGTATTCATTATAGCCCTAGCTTTTTATTATTAATACACAATGCAATCGAATATAAAATCCATCTAGAGAGAGCTACTTTTGCCAAATTGAAGTAACAGGAGGTAAATGGTGCTGCTCTCCTCCAAAGGATCTGTGCATTTATAAATTGGTTGGAAGCATAGGGTTTTGGTTATTTTGTTTCATGATTCACAGTGCCAAGCACTGCAGTCCTAATTTTGTCCTGGGGCATCTATTCAATACTAGCTTGGAGAGACTACTGCCACCAACTGCGTCCTCATAAGCACTGCCAAATATCCAAGTTTCTTTTTCCTTTTTGGAGAGGAATTCACTCTAAAGATCATCTCTGAGCCCTATTTTTTTTTTTTTTTTTTTTTTTTTTGGACAACAACCTAATTCTGGTATCAAAGTAAGATTTTGGTTTAGGAATAAGATGTCCATAAGAAACTTTTTACTCGAATATTCAGGAACTCAGGAGCATGAGACATTGAGCACAAATATTGTGAAACATCAGGGATATACAAAGTAGTAAACACAGTGGTGGTGAAACCAGAAGCAATCTAAAAGCAAAAACAAGCATGCAACAACAAAACAATGAAACTTATTTTCGTTACACAGAAATGCCAAGAAACATAACTGTTTTAGGTATCTTAGAGGGATCCATCCGATGCTTTGTTGGTCTTTCAGGCATGTCATACTGATAAGAGTTTAAGAAAGTGCAGTGCATGCGAATATCACACACAACCAGCCACTCAGCAGGAAGGCCTCCCACTAGGGTATGGTTTCATGATGAAAATAACACATTTTATATACTCTATTTTCAGTTTATTTCATGAAAAGAGCTGTTAAATATCAAGGAGACAAAGTGAGTCATGTCTGTGATTATGTACATATATTTTGAAACCTAGTAATAGAAATATAATCAATGGCTTTGATTACTGAAGTGGTTAAAACATTTTCCCTCAAGAGAAAATGAAATACAGAAAGATGGTTGTGAATGAGGAATGCAATAAAATGGGTGTTACATTACCACTGCTATTTGTATGCATATCTATATGACCGATGTTTAAGTTATCTGGTTATACTGGTAATAACATGTGTTGCTGTTTCTTTTGCAGAGTCTTACCCATATCATTGACTAGCATTCTGAAGGAAAATCATCCTCCAGAATTGGCAAAAAGACCAAAGTCCATTCCATAGAGCATTGACATCACTAGTATTTATCTTTATGTTCCAAGAGAAATGACACTTTGTTAGGAAATATTAGCATCAGAAAATTTGAATATTTTGCATAAGAAAATGTTAATCATTGCATGCTATCATCAGAATAATATATTATGGAATTTTCCATTTGTTTATCATACCAATAAAATCTAAGGACTGCTAATACATAAGAAATTGATCTGAAAAATAGTTGAGTCTTCCCAGCAAAACCACCCACTCCCACCCCATGGAATGGATCAGGATGATTTTCTCTTACTCATATTTATACTTTTTTTCCAGGGAAAATAAGGAAAAATCACAGTATCACCTCATCACTTTGTATATTGGTTGTATTTTGCAATCTTTCTACATATACCTTTCAGCACTTCCGTATATTGGTGGGTGTTGAGATTTGCCTTCATAAATTAAACAATCTGTAAATTCCTTAAAAGGATATATTCCCTCTTAGGCCCCAGGAACTCAAATGTATCTGACCAAAAATTTGATTTTATTTGTAGTGAAAATGGTAGAGCACTACAACAAAAATCAAATGGTCTAGTGGTGCAAGCAAATAAAATAGTCCTTCTCCCGGGGGGGCAAAAAAATCCTAATGGCATTCTTGCTCCAAGCATGAGAAGTTAAATCATCTGACCATGACAAAGTTGCATGGTATTTTGTTTTTTTTGTCAAAATTCTGACTTTTATAGGCTGGTGGCCAATGACAGAAAGCAATCATGGATCCATTGACTAATACTGTGCAACTCTGCACCAGTTACCTTGGATTAGAGTTGTGTTCTCAGGCAATAAATATGTGCAACCTGGAAACGATGATTTTTTGGATCCCTGAAAAGCACTTTAAAAAAAAAAACCAAATCACAGCAGACTATTAGGAGGAATAATTCAGTTGAATATTTACAGAGACAGTGCGGCATCTAGGGAAGTTACATTATTGCGTATATTTGGAAATCTCTTTTTATAGCTAAGTGGATTTCTCTGGTTCTTAATTAAATTTTACAATTCAAGTCAGCAATTGAATTTATGCACACTCAGTTTGATGGAATTCATGGTGAAACTCTAGTTTCAGTGCTGTGTCACTTTAAAATATAGGTCAGTGGCATAGACCATGGAATAACAGATCTAGCACTTTTTCTCATGGTTTCTGTGGACAAACTACTTAATGCCTGTGAAACTCATTTCCTTTTTTATACGAGGAAAGATAAGCTAGGAAATAAGACCAAATTCACTCTGAACTTCTTGCAGAGAGTCAAATTTGTTGGTAATGTTATTTTAAAAAAGTATAATTTACTACAGCCCTCTGACTGAAATGGTTTGAATTCACTGATCAAGAAACACAGATATCAAATATAAGTCTATTTCACCCTTTCAGAGACATGAAAAAATGGGAAAACCACTCTACACACACACACACACACCAGACACATACAGATATTTTATCTATATGCATATCTATATCTATATTTTAGGAGATAAGGTAAATTCCCCCATCCTTCTGAAGTTCTTCTAGGTCTGATGAAGCATACAAATTAACATCAGACAGATTAATAGGTGAAAAAGACCAAGTTTAGTGAGAGAGGCCAATCCTACAATTTTTATATCTCCACTTATAGTTTATCATATTTGTCATTTTTTTAGGTCAGTTAGATTTTGGAATATCTATTATTCAAATTCAGCAAACTGTCCAACTAATTATGGTTCTAGTACACTATTGATCACAGAGGTGATGAGTTTTGACAGCATGTCTCTCCTCTCAAAAGACTGAGTCAATAATACATATTTAAACAGCTCACTGTTCTAGAAAGCAGAATTAAATAAAAAGAAGTCTAAAGAATTTTTAACAGAAACAAAGAGACAATTCTGACAAGGATGAGCAGTAGACTGAGAAAACTTCTAAAATATATTTTAAATTATAGATTAAAAACTGAAAAGGACTTTTACTGAGTGAAAAAAAAGGAAAAGGCTATTGACTTGAAACTGAGAAAAGTCCCCTGAGAAACGTACAGTTAACTTCTGAAGGTTCAAGGAACAAATTTGGTGTGTTTTTGTTATTGATATTAACAACTGTGAAAGGATATTTTTGTCATAAGATTGGCTAGCAGTAAATCTCAATGAGGTTTTTAAGTTGAAGACAATCCAATGGAAAGCTGGGGAGTCTAGTTCCTACTATCACTAATTATAATAGTTGTTATTGACAATCTAATTTTCTCTCAACCACATGGCATTCCTAGAGGTCAAGCCTCATAGGATACTTTCTAGTGATCACCACACCTCAGGTTCACAATCTGGGTTATAACACTTTCAGACAATAATATACTATGTTTCCCATATTTATAATCAAGAACGGTGGAACATGATACTCTATAATATGGAATCTTTGAATATATTTTAAACTGAAGGAATTTGAGAAAGCACATGTGCAGGAAGGAGTCTCTGACCTTCTCCTTTTGCCCTGAAGTAGATTGTAAGACCCTTTTGTGAGAGATGCCCTCCTTGTACCTGTAGGAAAGGATCATCTTTATTTCTCAATACAGAGTGACATAATTAGGAAACTGAATAATGGGCTTTGCTAAATTGCTGCTAGTTTCCTACCCTTAGCTGATACCCTTTGCCCTATCACATTTTTCTATGACTTTACACTCTATGAAGCCTGGTGTAAAAATATTCAGATATGTTTCTTGAAATCTTGATTTCCTTTTGTAAGACTCTAATGTCATAACAATTGTATTAGTATATTTGCATGCCAGTCTCTTAGTAAAATCTGTCTTGTTAGCTCATTTCTACACGGCCTCAACTGGAAAACAGGAGACATGTGAAAAAAGTAAAATTTTTCTTCCTGTGCAAGTACATATGCTATTCACTCATTTGTTGTTAGGACTAATGGTTGTTTTATCAGGTGTGCAGTCATTTGCCATACAATAGAAGTCCCCTCACTTTAAATATATGAAAACCAGTAAGACTGATGGAACTTCAGTGATTTGTCAAAGTTCACTAGTAAACTCACTAGTAATATCTGGAACTCAACTCCCTTTGGAGGAGGAGGGGAAATGTCCCTCTATTCTGAGTTCTTCTCATGCTGGTCATCTGATAAAATTAACATTAAATTGATTAACATTAGGAAATAAATTAATTCTGTATGTAGATATTAAGGGAGTCATGAAAGGTCTAAGGAAAGGAAAATAAAATGAAGTATATTTGCCATCCTGAATGGGATAGGGACTTGGGGCTTCAAAGGGGAAAGAATAGAAATTCACATGACAAAAAGAATAGACAATGGGCAATTGTATGCTTGTCCTGACATACAGATAGGTTATTCAGATATAAAGTTTATTTCTGTTAACCTAATTCTGGATATGACTCTTAATTTATTTTCTTCTAAGTAGTTAAAGGAAAGGCACAAGTTTCTCCTGGGCCTGCAGAGCCTCCATTTAGATTGACTTAATCCACACACTGAAGTGACACATTTTGGGGACACCTGTCTGAAAACCTATACCCCAAATTTTCTTTTTTTGCTTTTGCAAACTCTTTTTTTAGAACTTATTCTGCTAGACTACTCTTTCCTCTTCAATAGATGCTTTAAATACATAATTAAATCCCATTTGGGGTAGACAACTGATATTAAGTAGAACACTTATTGCTTAAAACAAGGGATGAGAAATATTTTTCTCCGCTGCTGACAGATTCAGTTTTATACCTTGAAGAGTATATATGTCAGTATGGATAGGTTAAAATTTTGACAGAAGTGGAACAACTGGATTTTGCTGAATTTACATGATTCTTTTCAGACTTTGACCTTCTTACATGCAATTACATAAGCTACTTGCTGTTTTTGCTTTAACTAATTTTTGTTACAGAGTAAACTATTACTGCCTATTTAGCATAATTCTACTTTCCTGCAGATAATCTGCAAATTATATTTTTCTACATTAAAATTTATGGATACTGCATGACATTCTTTTTCACAATTGCTTCTTGTCATATTTATTCTCAGGAAAGTAAATGCTCAGATGGTACCTGCAAAATACACTATTTCATCTCTTTCGTTTCCATGTTCTCTCAGCATTAACTCATTAGGTCAATGGGAGCAGATCTGAAGCATGGATAGGCATAAAATAGCTATTTTGAGTTGGTATTATTCAAAAATCTTAAGATGACAAAAGTTTAAAGATAGTTAGCTTTAAGGGAGTAAAAATTGACTCAACTGTCAGGAAAAAAAAAAATATATATATAAAACATACTTTGAAATGAGTCAAAGTTGAAAGTTATTAAGCATTTTGACTAGGACACCTTTTTCTAAGTGACTGTGGCCACTTTACAACTCTTCTGAATAAAACTGGCTACAGAAAACCAGTAATAATACAGGTGATCCATAGAAAATTAAATGGATTGTGCTTGATGGAAGGCAATTGACTATTAGTCTTTGGATAGGGCAGTCTTAGATCTTTTGTAATGCATTTCAGCATTTTCTTATTGCCCTTTTATGTGTAGTTATTTGAATTCACTTTTGAACTAAGTTTAACATCTTACCAGTCCTCTCATTAATGAGTTAAATAAATGACTTTGTTATTTAAAATGGTGTGAAAATCATGATTTTATCTTAAAAAATTTTTATAAGAGTGTAAGTCAGCAATTCCAAATTCTAGTGGCCATTACAATCCCTTGGAGGACTTCTTAGGACATAGAACACTGGGGCCCATTTCTGGAATTTCTGATTTAAGTGTTCCTGGGTGGGCCTAAGAATTTGCATCTCTGGCAATTGTCAGGTGATAATTGATAGTATCAGAACTACTGGTGGAAATCCTAGTCACCTAGACCAATATCTACAATCCTAAGAAACCTTCATTTTCTATAAGTAGAAAGATAGTAATTCTAAAACCTAATCCGTAGTCCTAAACTATTTTCAGGTCCCTGTGTGAAAAGAATGCTTCCAGTCCTTTCATTTTTCTCCCTGTGGCTGGATAAATCAGCCTCTTAAATCTCCTGATTTGGGCATTAGAAATTGTGGCAGCTTCCATCAAGTGATGTAATAGGGAATAGGAAGGTATCATGGAAGACAATATAAGATTCACTCTAGACCAATTACGTAGTTAATTACTCTAGTGTGTGAACTTAGCCTTCAAAGCAATTTCATTCGACTGAGGAAAAAACTACTATAATTATGGTGTGTGTGTGATATTAGAAAGGGGAAGACAGAGCTATTGTTGGAAGAGCAGTGTAAATGCTGAGCTGTTTAATCTGAAATAAACATAAATGAAACTGTGTTTTCCCTGCGCTGTAGTCTTCATTGCATAATAGGTCCTTTCCATTCTAATTCCTGTGATCCATTTGTTAATTGGAACAGCTGACATAGTGTGCGTATTTTCTTTCCTCTTTTCTGTTGCAGGATATGTATTATCCTTCCCTATTGTGGCTATAGAACTCAGTATGCATGTTCTTTGTCAGACAGGAGGGTAGCAATGGAGAGTAATTTAAATGAGCAAACATCTTTTTTTTCCTTTTTAAATCAAAAGGAAAACCTGATACCCATGGGTAAACATCATACACTCGACCTGAAAATGTGACTGTTTTCTTTTTGTATTCTCACATTTCATAAAAAAGAAGTAAAAATAAATTCTGTCACTGGTATGCTGAAATGGGAAAAATACAGGCAGAACTTTCAAATACTTGGAGTTAGCGTTAAAAAAAAAAAAACCTTTTGTGAAACCATGAAACAGAAAGTAAATTAAATCTAATTTGTATGCATTTTGTCATGTTTTTGGAATATGGTGACAATTAAGGAATGCAATTTGTTTTTTAGCACTGTAGTTATCTTTCATGTACATTAAGAATACATCAACGCATTTCTGTTATATTTATGAGATTACAATGGTGCCCTCTAGTGGACAAAATGAACACTTATAGTATGCATTAAATTTCTGTAAGATTTTCGTACCAATAAACACATGAACTAACCTATATTTAATTCAAGTAGAAATTCATAAATGGCATTTTGAGTACTTAAAAGATGATACATTATTTTACGAGGAGAAAATTTGTGGATAAGACTATGTCTCTGGGTTGATTTGTATTAAGAAAGTAGGTTGCTTTTTCCAGATGTTTCTTTCCTTCCCCTTCCTTCTTTACTTTTGATTGAATAAGACCTAAATTCAATATTATAAAGCAAAAATAAAGTTGAAAATTAAAAGCTGAGGACATAAGTGAAATGTATTATTATCACCAAATATAAGAACTTTATGAATTTTTTGCTTTTGTGAAGAAAGTTATTTTAGCAAAAACTTATGCACTGATATGTCTTCATATTTCTTGCGTGTAGCTTGCCAAGCAAATGGAATATCAGTAGCAGCTAACAGAAATGCATAAATACTTGAAATTATTGATATTCAACAATAATATTAGGAGGGAAATCGTCTGCAATATCTTGATCTTACTTGGGTTTTCCTGAATGCACTGATATTTTGAAACTAAGGTTTTTGGGTTTTTTTGCCTGTTACTCTACATTGCATTGTAAGGATGAATATTAAAGGATAGGCTTCCTCAAATTGTTCAGATAAACCTCCTTAAGATGTCCAGAACAAGCCTTGCCAAAACATGCCACTTAAGTGTGGGTATTATTCCCAGCTAAGGTCATCCAAGGTCCTATAGTCTCATGATAATTTTTTCCACAATCTTACTAACTAGAAGAATGAAAATTGGAGGTATTATGAGAATTATGATTTTTATCAAAAACATTTTTTCTGATAAGGGAAAAAAGTACTATATGACAAGACAAACATCTAATTGCAGAGCATTCGGACTTGGTCCTATGAGTCACTCTCTCATCATTATGAGATTCTCTCCTCTCTCCTGGAAACCCCCAGACCTCTATCCTAATCCTTAGCTCAAGATGCATACTCTCCTTTTGCCCCACTGACTCTAGAATCAACATCCATGTTTTCTCCTTACACATGTAATTAAATTTGGTTTTTCTCACACTAATCTGTTTGATGTTAATTTGATTGCTTTATTAGCCATAGAGGAACCTGTAAAGGTGGGGAAATTTCTTCTCCACCCCTATAAGATTTAAATGTGAATCATTTAAAGTACTTATTATTTTACCTATACTCTAAAAATATTCAAAAATGAAGTTTTGAAGGTTTCGCTTTGTGTTTATTTTAATTTCTAAATTATCCCAGAATCCTTAACAGATAAATTGTCTGTTTTATAATATTTATAAATCACACATAATTTCAGACACAATATTAGTTATCCTCATATCTCCTGTTGTATCCAAGACTAAAATCTTAGAAAAAGAAATAGAGGAAAAAGAAAGATAGATTATGATCTCTTCAAAAACTAAGCACAAAACCACCTAATTCAAAGGTCAGACTTTTGTACATAAAACCTTTTTCTTTAGAACCTTTTTTATCAATGAAGAGAGCTGTTAAATAAAAGGTTATCAATTCAGATATTCAGAAAAAGAAAATACATCCTGAGTGACTTTGCATAGTTTTGTAGGAAAAGACTAGGATAAGCAACTGCTGTGTTATAATGTAATGGCCCAATAGCTGCCTGCCGTTATGACTGTGGCTCCCTGGAGTACTTGTAGTCATATGTTTCTCTTAAGCTTAACCTGAGGTGGGTATGCAAATCCTTGAAGAGAAGCTCCAGGTATACACTTAAACATGGAAACTGTGAATATCTGCAGGCTGAACATGAATGTGTGAATATTTCTTATCTAATCCCCTATCCCAGTTCTGGCTCATTCATAATTCTTAATTGGCTATAAAATAATCTTAAAGTTGAATTTACTGCTTTAGGAGACTATACAATGCTATTAGCAAGATAAATTAAGTTGAAAGAGTTGTCTCTACTTATTCTCTCTAATACATATATAAGAAATTTTCTTAAATTCAACTGAGCAGGTATCTACCTTTTTAAAGTAAATGAACTTATTTTTCTTTTGTTTTGACTTGAAAATAGTCCTAATGAACTGAAAACAGATAAAAAGAACTCTGCGCATACCCTTGTGGTTTAGGTGGCCGAGGAGGCCACAGATCATGTAATATTCAAGGATCTGGGCTGGAGGGGGAAAAGAAAAAAAGAGCTCTGATGTAGGAACTATCTCAAAGTTTGTGTGTGTATGTGTTTAAATATCAAACAACAGAATATTTCTGAATCTAGAGCCAAAATGAGGTTTGTACTGGAGTTTCTCAGGAGACTGTAGAAAGAGGTACAAAACAATTGCATGAGTAATAAAATTACCATGACTGTGCAGGGGATGTATATATATTCAAGAACTTGTGTACTTTCTTTGCAATGTTCCATTGGCAAATTCTGTATAAGAAATTTTACTGACCGAAAGAAGATGGACCCATATTTGTGTACAGTCAAATCTGAATCTGTAATCAAGTGCCCATGATTCATGTGATTGAAGGAACTATGATACTCAGCTTCATGAGAATCAGTAGGAAGTGAATGAAAAATGAACACTGACTAGCCAAAATCATCAAATAGTCATCTCATTACTACTCCTGTCTTCTCAGCCCTACACATATGCCCACATACTAAAATGTGGAGAGTATATTCTCTTTTTAACAAATTGCAATTATCTTATGTGTTACCCAAAATGAATTTACCCTTTCCCAGTGGCAAACAGGCTGAAGTCATGCTTTCTTTAAATATATAGCACTGATATGGAGCAGGAGTGTACTTATTCGGTTTATGAATTATCCTTCTTATTTTATTGTAATTTTTATGGACACTGTAATTTATGAAGAGCACCTCACATGTTTAGGGTACAGCTAATTTGAGGATTAGTTCGTAAATAACATTGTCCAGTCTATTGTCTTATAATACCATTTGCATCCGTACTATGGCATATTTACTAAGCATGTTTTATCTTCCTAAAATCTCTTTTGGTTGACATTTACTTTTCCATTATTTCCTATGGAACTCTGTCCCTAGCTCAGGGTTGGACATGGGAACCAGAAAAACAATAGAGGACATAACTTTGGTAGAATTATTTAACTCTAGATGAAGTTGACCCAAATAGGGCTTAGAAGTTGCTTATGTTGGGCAATAAAAATAATGTTCCCAGTTATTCTTCTATTTTCTTGGCTGAGACCTTCTGTTATAAAAAACAGATTAACTGAAGAAAAACAAACAAAAGTTAATAACATGTACACCTCCTATATGCATGGGCGATAAAATTGAGTAACTACTTGAAATGGGCCACTTCACCTTAAATATCATCTCTGGTTAAAACTAAAAGGGGCTGTTGGCTGACAGAGAAAATCCAGTTCTGGGAGACTGATTGGAAAGGTATACTTTAAACAAGGGTATATTGTTATACATAGGTAGGCCATTGCCTTTCACTGCTAAGAACTTCTTGAAATTTATTCTCCTCTTCCTATTACAGAGGAGTTACCCTTACAAATGGAGATTTCCCTTAAAATATAAATATCCCTTAAAAAAAAAGTTAACTTCACCTTGGTTTTCAGAGTTTTGCCTATCTGCTGTTTCTTAAAGCAAAATACACACACACACACACACACACACACACACACACACAACAGGTCAAGGTAATCCTTATGTCTCAAAAAAAGACCAAATATCTTTAGTTTTGACTTACCTTGGAAAGAAAATTTAGCACTCAGCTGTGGTTACATTGTAGAGCAGACCTGTTTATTATGTCCACTATGCAGCAAAGTCAATAGCTGGACACTGTTCTTTGAAGCAGGGAATGGTTTAATATTAAGAGGCATCAAATGAAGAAATAGGAGACCCTCTGTGCTTCAGGCCAGCTTCCCTAATTATAGGGGTTAACAAAGGTTATATAAACAAGGCATCCACAGAGGGGACAATGTGGGGGAAAGTAAAATCTTTGGAAACATATTGCAGGGAAACATGGGGGAAGGTGAGGTCTTCCACAGATGTTGAATATAGCAGATACTGTGGTGCCTACAGTAGGTTTGCTAGTTTATCAAGCCAGTCATTAATCTCTTGTGTCTAAATGGAGAATCACTTCAATCAATTTCTGTTCATCTCCCAGGTAAGTAGATGTGTAACTAGACTGTATGTTAATTAAATGTCATATACTCCTCAGTTAAAAATTAAGAGATTTTACTGGATGACTAGGTTCACTGGGCCTTTATTTACTGCCTAGTTACAATTAGCAAAAGTCCATCTGCTAAACTTTTGCATCGCCTTTATCTAATCATGAGACTCATGAGACTCTGAACTATAAGTAACTAGAAACCCAGACTGCCATAAAATATAAGGTCATGTGTCCTTTGAATAACTGAATTCCAGTAGTAAAGTATTTCTATGAATTGAGCTGTGTGTCCCTCC
The DNA here is from genome assembly GCA_004363575.1 of Solenodon paradoxus. Taxonomy (NCBI): domain Eukaryota; kingdom Metazoa; phylum Chordata; class Mammalia; order Eulipotyphla; family Solenodontidae; genus Solenodon; species Solenodon paradoxus. Next base: position 78,234 of record RJWH01000549.1, on the reverse strand, counting down.
CAAAATGATATATTAAATTTCTAACCTTAGTATCCCAGACAGTTATGCTACTTTGAAATAAGATATTTAAAGAGATAATCAGTTTAAAATAAAATCACTGGTGTGGAATCAAATCCAGTGATTGGTGTCCTAAAAAAAGGGGAAATTTGGACACAGACAGTGTAAATAGACACATGGGGAAGGCAATGCTTGTGAAATACTTGATGCTACCAGCAACTAGAGAGAGGTCAGAAACACATCAGTCCCTTGTGCCTTCAGAGAGAGTACTGCTCTGCTTAAGCCTTGATTTTGGCCTCTGGTCTCAAAAACTGTGAGACAATAAATCCCTCTTATTTTAAGCCACCTATTTATAGTACTTTGTTATGAAAACTCTCAAAAATGAATGCTGATAGAATCTGCATGTGTTATAATCAGGGTTCTGGTGCTATTTTCTTACAGTTGTCTTGATTATGCCCTCTTTGATGCAAGAGCTGTGAAAAGTGAGCCATATTAAAATAGAACTGGAGAAAACCCCTGCAGTAAACACCTCTGACTTCTTTAAATTGTCGTCTTAAATGAGATCTGACCCTTGGACTGGGCTAAATGGTTAACTTTCTAGGAAGACAAGAAGATCCAGGTTGAAAGGACTGATAAAGGTCTTACATGATTTTACTTTCTAACCCCCTCCACCTGATCCTGTTACCTTGTGACTTTTCCACCTGAAAAATACCTCATCATCACCACACCTCACCTTTCTTTTTATCTCTAATAAAAACTCCTATCTTTTTGTCTCTTTGGAACACCTGAACATGTGCTCCAAAATTTCAATTATTTGATCCCAAATAAAGGTGTTTTGCCTCTTGAATTTTTAGGTTACTGTAGTTTTGATTTTGTGTTAGCGGTGTTAGTTCTAAAGAAGTTTCCTGTAAGATTTGGGTTTTTTTCATCCTCGGGAGGCCTACAAGAAGGACCAATAACTATGGTCATAGGATACAAGATGTTGATTGGATTCAGGTTTAAACCAATTACTGCCAGATGGAGAGGACAGATGGGGTTGTTATGATGGTCTTCATCTAAGCAGGTTCTGCTTCTAGAATTGATATTGGCATCATGAACTACTTGGCCTTTTCGGGGACTGTGGTGAACCTGAAAAATCCAGTATTCTTTTAAGAGGGAACAAACAAGATGATTCTATGTCACTCATCATATCTTTCATCTTTTCTATCACATCAAGCACTGGAATAACCTGATACTATAAAAAAAGACCTCATCTACAGTGGAAGCCTTCTGGTGACCATTTAATTAGATTTATTTGATGGTTCTAAGACCTCTTAAATAGTTCTCACAACATATTGTTAATAAACCTTTTTTTTTTTCCTACTGAACCCCCAATTTAATCACATAAAAGTAAATTTAGATCCTAACCTCAGATCATATCTCTTTCCAAGCAAAGTGGAACACCAATGTATTGCTTTAATGTGTCTATTAGGAGGATATTTTCTCTGTTAATGTTCTTAGGATCAAGGAAGGGGAAGTGTGACTATTTGGAGGTCACTTCAGATGAGCTTGTATAAAAAAGCTAATACTACTGCTTGAAGTCTTGCTTGCCCTCCATTTTTTGTTTGACTTTCACCTCTTCGACCTCTAGATAACTATTTCCTGCATTAACGTCCCTCTATTCAACTGTCTGTCATTCCCTCTCTGTCCCTGACTGAACCCAGACTCACAGAGTACACTGTGAGTGTACTTATCACATCTATAGATATATTTGATTTCAGTGTAAATATGCGTATTTTATAATTATTGTAATTATTGAAATAATTATTCCAGATATTTCTAACTCACAACCACAGCATCTCAGAAATAAGGAAACTAAATTCAAGAAAATGTAAGAGATTCACCAAAGTTATATAGCTGAGGTTAGAGGTAGAACTAGGAATCAATTCTCCTGACTTCCAATTTAGTGTCTTTTTATCTCTACATTACCTTATATTTTATAAATATTATATTTCTGCTTAGGCTTACAATTTTCCATTTGATACAAAGTCACCTGTTTTTATAACCAGGAATAATAATCCCAAAATGAGTGCCTAGGCAACATTTCCAAGGTTCAATAATTTATAAATTTTAAGACAGATTGTCTGTAAGGTGCTGCTTCAGTGCACTAAATAATACTCCAGTGGCGAGAAAGAGTTAATTCAGCTTGCAAAAGAGCCTAATTTATTCCCAGGACACAGCCCATGCACAGGGAGACTATGGCTCATTAAATCTGTTTCAAAGACTCCCAATAGAGAAGTGTGTTTTTGGATCAATATTATGTTCCTGTGGACTTAACTGAATCGCAATTACTCTTGGGAGGAAGCTAGCTTTTCCTTCTGGGTGTGGAACTCTCTTCAAGATGGACATAGTCTCTATGGTTAGTTATAACTGTGTTAAAAAAAATAAGCCGAGTTGCTATTTTTTTAAAAAGACTATGTATTAGGTAACTATTCGATGTATTTTTTTCTTTCAAGAAGTTAATGAAAGAAATTTCACTTCCATAGGTTTTTTGTTCTGTTAATGCTCTTTGCACCTATAAATTTCAGCTTGTCAGATTCTCTAGTAGAAGCATTGTACCTCACAACAAGAAAAACTCCTCAGAGGTCAGAAACTGCCACATAAGAACAAGCGTGTTTCTTTCCTCAAACTATGTATATGTATGTATGTGTGCATATATATGTGTGTATGTACATATATTTGTGTGTATGTGTGTGTATATATATATGTGTGTGTGTGTGCATGTATAAACATCTGATGAATAATATGACATAATAAAATTGTGTGGGACAATGGCTAAAATATCAGAAATTGCCATACTTCCCCAACATAACATAATTAAATGTTTAAAAGTCAGAACCCTGAAATAACAACCTACATTTATATGCTGCTTCACCACTTACAAGATTTGTGACCTCAGGTATGTTACTCAAGTCTCTGAGAATCAAAATACAAGGGAAAAATAGTATCTTCCTCATGAAAAGTTGGAGAAAAAGGACCAAATTAAAGAGTATCTGAAAGAGCTGATATTAGTAATTATTCAACAGTTATAATGTAGGTATTTATGAATAGTATAGTCAGTAAATATTAAAATCATAGCAAGCCCAAATTTAAAGGTAAATCTTGCATATTCCAATCATGTACCTCAAAATATTATTTCAGTCAACAACAGACGGCCTACATGGTGTTCCCTCTATATAACCTCACTGTGTAGTAGACTTTACCATCTAGGTTTGTGTAACTGCTTCCTATGTCTTTCCCACAACTAAATCATTTAATGATGCATTTCTGAGAAACTCCCCCAGTCATTAAGTTATTCATGATGGTATTATATGCGGAGGAGCCCTCATGAGCAGAAAGACTTAATATATCTCTTCAGGCATCTGGTGACTATCTTTTAAATTTATAAAGATTACAGATATTACCTATACATTATAAAGCACAAAATCATGTTTATACTTACAGTATGTCTATCATATATCATCCTCTCACTGATAGGTCTTCAGCATATTTTCTGTTATAGTTCTCCTGGGAACAGGATTTTAATTTTGAAGAACTTAGTAAGCCAAGGAAATATTTACATCTAAATTATCATTTAGCCCTGTAAAATTTGTCCTACAGTCAATATAAAGCCAGAAATAATAGCATAATAGTAATTTTTTTCAAGTGTTCTGGGCTCTCTGTTAAATTCAAATAAAAAAGGAATGTATGTAAGGCATTTTATGATGATTAAAATATATGAAATATTACTGAAAAACCTCAATTAGATATTTTAAAAATCATTAAGAGAAGTTGTCTATGCTCAATTTCTGTTAATTTCAAGGGTCATTGTTTGTGGATAGAATTAATTACCTATAGAGGGCACACATATTTTTCCTATTTTCAATAACTAAGAACATACACGGTCATATCTTTCTTGAACAAGAGTACACTATATACACAATGAAATAGTCAAATTCCTGACCTACTATTTCCTTTTATTTAACCCTCGGTTTTGAAAATCCTCTTTGTTAAACCATGAGAAGCAAAGAACATACTACTAAGGGCTAAAAGGAATGTAACTGTAGGAATCAGCTGTTGGGTTTCTTTTTTTCTCGAGTGAGGAAACATCAAATGCCAAATACCTTTTTTTCTTTTTTTTTTTTAAAGGAAAGGTGCAGGCAGGGATGAAAAAGAGCAAGTAAACAGGAAGAGAGAAAATTTTTTTTTTTTATTTTACTTCCATTTTATTTGTTTACACTGATTGTTTCACCCCCGGACTCAGGACTTTGAACCCAGGGGTATGTGGCCTGCATCCTTCAGAGGTGATTGACCTAACCTCAACTCCACCGTAGCACACCCAAAAACCTTTTGAGGCTTATTATAAATTTGAAAATCAGATCAACTCTGTTTATTAAAACAAATAATTCCTTTTAAGCACATTTATTTCAAGTTTCATATGGTTTATTTCTTTATCTAGAAATTATTAAAATATAAAAAGCAGAGTATAAACTGCATGGTTAGCATTATGGCTTATTAATTTTTATATACCACACATATTAGTACATAGTAAACAGTAAATATATTTATTAGAGGAAGGGAGGGAAAGAGAGAGCTAAAGGAATTGTGAGTAGAAGGATAGAGGAATGGATGGATTGTTAGAAAGGATTTGAAAGAAAAGAAGAAAATCTGTACTATTTGAGTTAAAAAAAAACATATATTTTGAGTGGGAAATACTTATATTTGAACCTGGGCCCTTTTAGCTCTGTGATTTTAGCTTTCATAGCTGTGTAAAAAACAAATGACAAAAAAATCCACAGAATAATAACCACTTTATGTGTTTTGAGAATTCAATCAGATAAAGTATGAAAAATGCCTACTTTCACAATACTTGAACTATAATAGGTACACTATAAATGCCAGCTTCTCCTCTTTTGCATAGCTTGGCCTGATTTTACCTTAAAGGCAGGTTTTTCAGTATTTTCAAGTTACAGTTGAACAGATGATTCGAAGGTGGGGAATGACACCGCTCCAACTCTTAGCACATCTTCCTCCTGTGCTTCTTTTGGGAGTTTGCCACTAAGCAGGCGCCTTTTTTTAACCTCATCTGTTTGAGTGAGCTCATCTTTAGAGAAAGTTTTCTTCTTGTACTCTATTTTATTCCATCAATAAGAGGTATTGATTTGTAAGGCCAGATAAAGCAGCCCTTGTGAAGATTACATTACAATATAAATAATCAAAGGGAAAAAATCCAAATAATTAGCCCCGTGAAATACATAGTCATATGGGTATATCTTTAAGTTACATGTGAATCTGAACATTAAAATTTTGTAGTGTTCTTTATCTCAGTAAAAAAGAAAGTAATTGAAGCATAATTGTGATAAGAAAAGAATTTTAAAAAATAAATGTGTCAATTAAGGGAGAAGATTATTCTCTTTTGACTAGGGAAAGGGAGTATAGGATGCTAGGAAGAGAAGAGGAAAAGCTATATCTCTTGACATCAGAGAAGAAAGACTATAAGGTAACAACCATTATGGAGGCAAAAAAATCACAATGTGACTAAAAACAGGAGAGGAAGAATTGAAATGTGCTAACTTGGAGCGGCTTAGAGTGGGAGATGATGGAGTACTGGTTAATGTTTCTAATCCTTTCAAAGGAATGGCACAGCACAGTGATTACCAAATTTATAACTAAGGCATGTAACCTAAAACAGGGCTCTTTTCTTCAACGCTATGAGCAATTTTACTTTCTTTTACTCTAACATGCAAAATGAACTCTTTAAAAATAAAAATGACTTCATTGCATGCTTGTAGAGAATAATATACTAGGTACACAGTTTTTGGTATCTTCTGAATTTTTTTGTCTTTTTTAATGTGGGTGTCAGATCTGCTGTAAGAATGTAACAACTTGTATTATGCTTGAGATACATTTAGAACAGCATGGAATAATATGTGATTTACATTGATTTAGGAAGCTTTAATATTTATGGACAATAAGCATTACATATGCTCACTCTTTTCATAAAGTTGAAACAGGAAAGTGAATCAACATTTGACTGTATGTAATTTTCTGATAAGTCATAAGATAGAATACTTTCCTGAGTCCAGCTCCCAAAATGTTGAATAGAAAATTTAGGGTTAAGAATGAAACACATACTAAAATAAAATTCAAGACTATACACTTGAGAGGAATTCTTTGAGATATTTCTGGTGGTGATTTATTAGATAACTTCTTTGAAAACATAGTTTTACTTATTTAAAGCATATAATCATGACTAATTTCTCAGGTTTATTTTATCAAGCCAAGTTAATTTTCATTGACATAGGGTTCATTTTTTTAATATCATTGTAAAAACCCATATGTGTAGTCGAGAACATCCTCGACTCCTACCCCTATAACTTAACACTAGTTTACTTTTCTCTTGTTACCACCTGCCCTCACATAGTGTATGCTAGTCATCTTCTCTAATTCTTACTGGTCCTCTAATTTAACAGATATTTATTTGGAACTTATTATTTTTGACACTTGGCATAAGGACTAGACTAGATAGATAATAAAAATTCAATCTTCAGAGAACCTGTATCCTGATGAAAAAGTGAATAAATGGATACAAAAGAGTTTATCCTAAGCACTATAATCAGATTGTGGTAAATGACAAAAGATTTTACTGAATTCTAAGATAGGTCATGTTACCATAAAATGGTTCACTTGAAATTCTTTTCAAGGTGTCAGCATTTTACTACTTTAGATAAATGTAAAGACTTGACATATGAGGTTTTCTACTCTTTCATAATAAAGTGGCACTGTGGTATATACAAGCACTACTTCTATAAATACTTTATAAAAATATTTTCAGTAAAACCTACTCTACTTATACTGTGTTGATCCCTATTCAGAATATTTGGAGATACATATATAATTGTAGAAAATTGTTATTGGAAAACTCTTGAGTGTCCACATGGAATATAGGAACTTGATTTTCTCTTCAAATGATTTTCTTCATAACTCTATTAACAGTGACCTAAAAGCTTTGACAACATTGCATCACTTGATATATAAAAGGGAACTTGATTTAAAGTGGAAAAAAAGAACAGATGGCAAAGTGTATTCTACACACATATAGGTTTTTTGCTAAGGAAGCTGCTTCTCCTTTTAATCTAGTTCAGTATGTTCTGAGGCAGCTACTATTTCTGAAAGCATTGAACATGCAGGGCCAAAGTTTCTAAGTATGGTCTCACAGAAGCAGGAAGGAAATGATGTATGTTAGACAAATGCCCTGGAAAATGAGGAGGCAGCAGTAGATGGTTGCAGAGATCCTCTCCAGCTCTGACTCCTTTGCTTGTCTTCAAACTACATGAAAATGGTAACAGAATCTGTGACACCTCCCAATTGAAATCATTGCTTTTTCCTCTAATGCCTTACTTTTCTCATTTCTTTTTTGCCACCTATATTTTATGCATTTGATTCTTTTTCCCAAACCTCACTAATGTCCACTGAAGGGCTGAAATTCTCTCTTGCTCTTTAATATTGTATAATACCTCCTCCATAATGGCTCAGATGGCTTCCAATATGAGAATAAATCCAGTTCTTTCAAATGCTAGATAATCATCTGGTGATCACTGTTTTGCTCTTTTACCTTAATGAAATGTACTAATAAAATTTTGATGTATGTTAATGATTCACCATTTGATTTAATATTAGTTGGTAGCACTGTAGTGAAAGAACACCTGAAAATACAATATAGGTTGGAGAGAAAAGGTAGCAAATGATGGTCACTATTGGACCCTGTGTTCCAAGAAAAATTAAGCTAAGAGGGTTACATGTAAAAATTGATCATAGGAAATCCCTTAGCTTTGTGAATTCTAAGGGTCCTAGATCCTACCTTTCTTACCTTTCACCACTAGTTGCCAGTGTTTACAAGTAATGAGTCAGTGAAATTAGGAGTATAAAATCAGTAATAGAGTCGGCATTCAAGATATGCACTGAAACTAGAAGCAAAAAAAAGAAGTGTATGAAAAAAAACAAGAAGACAGCTGGAATAAAACCAAGAAGTAGTATTGGTCAGACCAGAAGCACAGGTCAAAAATTATGTAAGAAGTCAGAACCCAAAATATATACAAAAGTCAAAGGCCACTATGAGCCCATGGATATAAACTACGTAAAGAATCTGTAAGCAAACCTGGAGTACCAAAGATCAGGGAATCTTGAGCATTTATTGACCAGAAGATGAAGCAGATGATAATGGTTTATGAAGCCAAAGGGCAGAAAGTCAAAACAAGGAGCACAGCAAAACAGAAGGTCAAGAAAACAGTAGACACTCGCTAATAGAAAACATGGTGTTGAGAAAGTGGCAAAAATCTGCCTTATATAGGAAAATTTTTATACGTTTTATGCTTTTAGCAAAGAATTGACCACTGTATTCAAGGTAGCACTAACACAACCTGGTACAAGCTAATGCTTGTGTTAGGATATTAGTAAATTTACTTGGTTGCAATGTGAACTAGCAGGAATGAGGATTAGTTGGCAATTTCTGGGAAGACAGGAAAATAAAGTAGAATAAGGTAGGTGGTGAGAAGTAGCAAATTTTGCTATGCTGGGTTTTTTACTTGCATTAGCCCATTTAATCATGCTTGTAACAACTTTTGGAAATTGATAGTGGATTTTTAAATTTTATTTTTAAATTAATTCTATTAAAGGAACAATGCATAAACTAATATTTAAGATGTGTATCATTGTAAATCAGCATCTGTATGTAATACATTATGTTCACCACCACCATTCAGTTCTGCCTTCACCATTTGAGAGTGCTTTTTTGTAGATACAGTGATTATGTCTAAATAACTTTGAATGAAGTGCCTGTGTTCAACCAGCTGACTGATCAGGTCCTCAGATCCAACACGTACGTTGACAGTATGGGAATAAATTCACTTTTCCAATGGAATCCTACTTTATTTATAGTAGTAAGCCACATAAAAAATGAAATTTCAATATTTTCATACTTACAGAGTCAAAACAAGATTTTGGCAGGGGTGTGAATGTGGGCGCCTCAATAGTGGGAAAAAAAAATATATGTGGGCAGTATTGAAACAAAAGTCCAGAGATGCTAAATTGCAAACATAAGGAGGATATTTTTCTCTTGGCTGAATTTTACAGAAACTGCTTTCCTCTCAAGAATTTTATTTCCCTACGCAGATAACATTAATAATAGTAATAAATATCATACAACCACTGACTGTACTTATTAAAAGTTTGGAGCAAGAATTTATACAAAAACATCACTTGTGTGTATAAACTTCAGACACTGGAATTTTAAGTTCACAAAAATAGTACATTTAACTAACATCTCCATTATAGCAATATTGAATTGAAAGGTAAGCTGCTATGACATTATTTGTCCATATATATAGATAGATATAGATATTATTTTGTTCTATAATATAGCAAAACATATTTGAGGAGTAAAATATCTATGGAAACCTAAAATACAGGCATTTCAAATTGTATTACAAATTTTCTTGTATTTTTTTATCTATTTATGATCTATAACATATTCTAATTTGAATGGCTATATAGTGATGTTTTGTTTTGTTTTTCTCATTGAGGACAAAACACATCTTTAGATGACACGTATAGTATTGTTTTCCGACAAGAACAATTTTTTTTTTGTATTTCTAGTTTTAAATAAGGTGAAAGTTTAATGAAGCTTTCTTGCTTTCACTCTAGAAATATTGTACAGAACTACAGCATATAGTTGTTAATTAAGTGGGGAATATTAATTATTCTCTGAATGGATTTATCCATCATGTCTTTTCAGATAAATGGTGCATGTTTGATTGAATATGTTTCTCTCTGAAATAAATCATTGCATAGCTGCAAGTAAATATCTCTATTTAGATATAACTTGCTCTCTGAGAAACAATGAAGCATCCTAAGAAAACTGATACACACATTCTCATTCTTATTTTCAACCTGTCATGTACTTAGAAAAATCAGTTCAGGACATTTTGAAATAATGTCTTTTAAAGATGAAAGAGTTTACAAGATTACTTTTAGTGAAAATGTCCATTTTTCCAAATTCTTGAACAGTTTTTAGTGTTGAGGCTAGAATTTAACAGTTCCTTGAGCTTCTCTGTGAAGTTTAAAAAACTTGTTGAAAATAAAGGGTTAAAAAATCCAAACATAATTGTGCTTTAACTAGCAAACATAAAAAGTACATGAATAAAGGAGAAAAAAATTACATAAAATACAAATTAATATAATGACTATTACTAATGTATGTGTAGCATATTTACCTGAAATCACTAATGAGGACATGTAGAAAATCTGTTTGTGAAGGAATGTTAGTATTATGTGTAGACAAATTACTTAAACATATGCTAAATTCATCTGCTAGATCATTTTTATATAATACATCAAATTAAAGGAGGGTATTATATCGTTGCTTAATATACTGCATATTTCATATATTATTGATATTAGCAGTAAAAATGCTACTTTATGGAATTTAGAGTGAAGTGTGACCCATAGACAAATTTGTGTTGCTTTAATTCAATATTTTTTCTAGTATTGACTTTCCATGTAATATATTACAGAAAATTGAAGATATGAGATACAACACAGTTGTGATTCTCAGCACAGAGTAAATGGAACTAGCATCTTTTAGAAAGAAATGAAGAAATTATTTCTTGTACAACAGCACAGACTAGTGGCTATGCTATAACAGCAAATGGTTGTCTTATTCTGGCACTTGTTATCTAAGGTAATCATGCATCTTTATTATGAATCATACTAATAAATTATAAATTTAAATAATATTACAGTACAATGTAGATTCATGGAACTTATGAGTACATTAGACAAATACATTTTATTCATTCTATTTTACATTTACTCCCAAATTCCTAAAAGCTGTTTATATATATATACACACATGTATATGTGTACAGATAAATGCTATCACTGATAGTGAATTTAAAGGATATCTATTAAAATGGATACGTCTTTTATTTGTATCTTTTTAAGATTAAAATGTTACTAATCCCTGTTATTTGTTGACTGTATTACTAGTCATGTATTACTTACTGAGCTCTGCTATTTAATAGCTCTGTAATTCTGCAATCATAAAGATATTTTCCAGTCTCCCTGAGTTTCAGTTTTCTAATCTATGAATTGAATATAGTATTAATAATCTCACAGGATAATAGCTAAATGAGAGAATATTTGTGAACATGGATGAATAAAAAATGAGAGCAAATTATTTAATTATTTTCATACTAGATTCTTAGTCTATTTGTGGCTATTTTCCTTGTTTATATTTTCATACAATGATGGTTTTAACATTGTGTTTAATCTCTTTAATGTGGAAAGATCACAAGTATCAATTAAATCTGATTCCAGTTTTGTGTCTGAAAATATATTCCCCTGATATACAGAATCAATATGATAATTAGATCAGTTATCTATAATTCTTCACTATATTTTCTCTTTAAAAAAGTGAAGGAAAATTTTAGTGACATAGTTTATATATCTAAAGTTTGTTGATAATTTATCATTTCTTCTTTATTACTCCACAACAAAAATTATTTTAAGGTAAAATAGAATAAGACCTTTCTTATGCCTGTTAAAATAAACTCACAAACACAATTATAGGGAAAATATCCACTTTATAGTGTTACAGTTCTGATGCATTATAGCTATGGTCAAAAGTAAATGGCAATATGGCCAACAAGACATAATGTTCCCTAGTGTCTTCCATGACATTTTCAAAATTGACCTCACTTCACATGAAGGAATCTTTCTGAAGAAAAAACAGTGGCTTAAACATTTGTTGCAAATACTGAATTCATATCCTGTGTTACAAAGCATAACAAATAGCCAGTAATCAAAAGAAAACTGATTAAAATTATTATAGTTTATGATAAAAATATTTGATTTTCAATGCAATCCATTATGCATACTCACTCATTTAGATATTTAGCATACTGTGGACCACATATGAAATTTTACACACTTTTTAGAAGATCCATAAGAACCCCACATCCCATAGTAGTCCATTTAGAGAAGTTAAAATCCTAGTCACAATTGGTGATCACCAGTTAATTTCATTTCTAAACTGCTTTACATAGCTATATGAGCACGGTGAAAGAGAGGGTTTAATGGTTGGAATATAAAAATGTCTTTCTTAGTTCTGGTGGTAATCTGTCCTTTAGATTTTCTGGATGAGATTGGGTAGGCAGAAGAACAGTGTGCCTCAGCAAAGCACTCAGGCAATATTCCCAGGAAGGCACCCTCAGGCAGCCCTCAGCCTTCATGCTCTTGAAATGCCAATCATTTGAGGTGTTCTCTGCGAAGTCTCAGTTCTCTGTATTTTACCTTTCACAAACAGCACAATCTTTTTCAGTTCCTTTATCAATACGAATGTATTAGTTCTGCAAATAGTGCCTCCTATTACCTTTCCTCAGAGCATCCATCTTAAATAAGGGTGACAGCATAAGGCAGAAGGGAAAAGTGCTGGTGGTGGGATTCCAGAGCAGCAGTAGTGACGTTTCTGTCTTCACAGAAAATGATCTGGATAAATAACTTCTACCTCGGCAGCCCTTTGGAGCTACTTTTAACTATATTGGCAAACTATACTCTTTTGTTAGATTACATTTAGTAGATTAATCTATTTTGAGGATTAATTTATCAGTCTCCTACTTCCCCATGCCTCTTTATGCACAGGAGTAGGACAGAAATGGAATAAACTTTGAATTACAAACAGAAAAGTAAACAATGTGGCAGCTGAACAGGTGAAAAGGGGGTTAAATTTGCTCTTATCTCTTATATGCCTACAGGGTCTTATTTGCTGGTGTTTAAATCTCTGGGAAAAAGCAGGAGGAAGTTTAAGTATTTTGCTACCTCTGCTACTGTGATCCCAAGGGGGCAGTGCCCTATTTCTTCCCATTCTTCATTGTCGTTCTGTTTCTAAATAGCGATGCTTCTGAGGAAGATTGTGCAGTGCTGCGGATGCTGCTTTACTTGAGCTAGGAAACATTCCAGAAATCCTGTCACCAAAGATGTGCTTCTAAGAAGGATGTTATTTTGCCAGGAGCGGATGAGATCATACATTATATTTAGGATTCATTCCGAAGGCAACTTCTAATAAGCTATACCCTGGATCTAAACTTTAGGCTACTTTAGATTTAAAATACAACTTCTTTCCCCTAGGTGATAATTTTTTTAAACTGTTATTATTAATCATTATATATGCATTTAATCATGCAAAGAAGTATAAAGTTTGACAAAATTGAACCCATTACTGGCATTTTAATTTCAGCGATATCCAGACGGATGAGATTTTAAAGCAAAGATTTTTGCTCATATTAAATGTAGTACTGAGTCCTATACAGTTTCAAATATAACAAGGACATTGGGGATGGTTTTGTTCTACACCCACCCTCAATTTTAAACAGCATTAAATAAAGAAAGTGAAATAGTTGCTTCAGAATATGATATGCTTGTTTTGGTAGACCTTCCTGTAAAGCATGAATTACTGACATACTGAGAAAACTATTTTCTATAGATATGATCTAGAAATATATTTCATTTAAACCTAGTTTTCCTAGAATTCAGTTCCTTTGAATTTCACATTTCTACTTATTTCTAGGCTATTCAAAGCTTAAACTGGAAATGTTATAAGGAAATAGTTTCAGTCTTACTCATAATTTCAAACTATCTGAAGATGTAACTGTATATTTCTCAAACCACACTTTTGTGTGTGTGTAGGCATGATAAAATAAAATCTACAGTAGTTACTTGTAAAAACTATTTTCTTTTACTTGTAGCATAATGTGTTTTTTTGAGTTGCTTAAATATATTTTTCTTCTAGGAGAAATCTGTGCTTTTTATGGAAAGACTATATATTTTTACATTCTTGTTTTCCAAAAACATTGAAATGCATTTACTGTAGGGAAATGAAAAAACATTTTAAATGTATCACCCTCTTCAAATCAACAATGAGAAATTGTGAAAGAAAAACAATCTCACCCACATTACAGTAAATTTAGTGAGCAAGAAGGTGGAGTTTGACAGTAATCGTTATTAAGCAGTGTCTAATTTTCAAATAGTGTGTGTTTCAATTTTTGTGAAACTGAGATGAAAGAATACATTTCAATTTGTTTAAATCCATTTAACAGTGAGGCTTAAATCAGTGTTTAATTGACTTTTTCACTGAATGACTTTTATGCTTAATTATTCCATTTTTCTTTATCTCATTTTTTTAATAATCTTTTTAAAAGAACCTTTTCTGGCTAGAGAAGGAAATGTTTAAGCCATCTTAATGTATGGCCTCTGATCCAGATAGAAGTTAACTACGTGTGTCCCATAAACAAGGCTGCAGAAACCAATTTGTAGATTCTAGTTGCTAAGGAGTTTGCTGCTGGTTTTCCCAACAGCCCTGGGCAGTGTACTAAATTGAGACAATCACTAATGCTTATTTGGGAAAAACAAGGGCGGGTAAGCAGTGATTGCATCCCACATTCCGTGTAGTGGCAATTAGGTTGTAGTGATTTGGCTGCCTGTGTAATTGGAATTCTCACTACGTGGTTTGGGCAGAGCACATCTGCTCCTAGGACTCCTGATTAGATGTATCTAAAGTGTTTTGACCAATTGGTGAAAGTGTTGAATGGCTATTTATTTAAAGCTATATCTAGCATGCATAAAAACTGTGCTTGTTCCTATTTCAGTGACATCAGATTTGCAACAAGATGAGAATACTTTAGTTTTCTGATCAGGAACATTCCATCAGTGCATTCATGTGTATCTTTCCTCTGCATCAAAAATGCTTGCTCATCTCACTTCTTCCTCTACTTTGAGTTTATTTCTCGGGAGTCGGTTTCTCCAAACCCTGAAGTTGCTGCTGTCATTCACTTTTTCTATTCCAGTTATACTTTCACTGTGTAACAAAGCTACTCATTACCGAAAACAGTGTTTATACCTTCATGATTCTAATGGAGTGCACTTTAAATAAAGGCAATTAAAGGGAATGCCATAAAGGGTTCTGGATGTTTTTGTTCCTTAGAAATTGAGATAATTCAAACTGTGGCACTCCAAAACAGGCATAGCATTATTTAATTGTTCAAACGTTTTTCTTTAAGTCACATAATGATACTAAATCAATGCTATCAAATTTGAGAAATCTACCCAAATTAGTATAGAACAGTAAAGCATTTTAGGATTAATGTAGTAAAATCCCCTACTTTTTTTTTTTTTTTTTTTTTTTTTTTTCCCCTCCAGGAATGAAGGCAAGTAGATAAGCAGGCAGAAAGACAAATTAGGAAGAAACATTTTTTTTTATTTATTTGCTCACATTGGTTGTTCCCCCCAGATTTGGGACCTGAAACCCAGTTCTTGGGATGTATGTGAACTATGTTCCTTTGGAGACTGACCTAACTGCTACTCCATTAGGGCATGCCTAAAAGCCCCTGGTTTTGTTTTCTGAGGGCTGAGAGGCAATTCCCCCCCATCCCCTCTAGGTTCTTCTTGGGCTGGTCAAGTCACCAAATGAACATCAGAACAATTAGTAGAAGAAAAACTGCATTTTACTACATACATATGAGGCATCTATATGGATCCTCAAGTTAATGGGGGAAAATAAGGAATAACATGCTCGCATGAGGAGAAGAGAAGGCCTCATAATAGGATGATCAGATACTCTATAATCATATGTTTGCCTTTGTCTTATAGATAATGTTCTCTGATAGAAAAGTTATTTCTGGTAAAAATATTAATTCTGTGTAAGACTCCCCAATTTTGATTTTTTTCTATGTCGCTAAGGCAGTGTTAAGAAGTTGTTCATGAGCCTGTGGGCACTGACTGAATTAAAATAATCTGTAGGTCAAAGTGACATATACTGGGAAGGCCTTGTCTGGAAATTGCGGGGAAGCCTATTTGAACAGCTAGTAGAGGTCTATCCTTCAGGTTTTTCCCTAAATAAAAGAACTGAGAACCAGAGAAACCTAGTGACACAGACAGACATATCTAATATTAAACAGCAGAAGAAAATATTGAAATAAAGAACAGAGATGAAAGTTTATTGTCAGTGTAGGGGCTGGTCATAATTATTAAAGTAATCCAGATGATAAGTGAAGGTCTGAACTAAAAACAGGCATAAGAATGAAGAAAAAGCAATAAACACTTTGTACTGATAATCTAGAGAACTGAGTGATGGCAGCTCTGAGTTGTGAATAGAAGGTCTGAAAGAAGAGATAGTGAAGGGAAACCACTCTTTTAAAAAGACTCGACTGAGAAGAGAAAATGGGGAAAACTTAACCACTACATAGAGCTTTGAAGATGCAAACCTAGAGGGGTTTGTTTGCTTTGTTTTACTTTTTCTTTTAAGATGATGTATCTGAGCTGTCCTCCAAGGCCTCTTCAGTTTCGTTGTTTCAAGAGACAACAGTGACAGTTTAACAAAACAAAAAAGTCTGTGTGTATGTAAGGTAAAACACACATTTTAACAAAATAACGATAGTATTTCCTGGTTCCTATGGAAAACTTGTTTAAACCATCCATTAAGTATAAAGTGAATACAGATTTCCTACATAAAAAATTGTGCATTTTGTTGAGCCCTAGTTAAATTGCTTAAACATATATGTCTTCTGTTGCTATATGATGTCTACATGGTTGACTCATGTATGGTGCACTATTATTCAATGTGATAGCAGTTTATCTGTAAGCAAATGGATCTTAGAATGTTTAGCCACATTTATCAGTCAGAAACATCAGTGAATTAACAATGGTGAACAGATCTTTGGACAACATCTAGCTATCAGCAAACTACCATTTGTGTGTCTCAGTTGTCAAAGAGAAAGGGGTGCAGATACACCTTAGGAAACAGAGATGGCACAAATGTATGCACACTGTTAGCCCTAACCTACCCTGGTTCTTATCGAAATAATTTGTAAATTAGTATGTGTTTTTGAAATACCTTACGCTGATTTAATTTGGAGGATTTTCATTGCACATAGATAGCGGTGCTTGTGCTTCTCTCTGCCAATTTTGAATAACTATGAGCTTATTTTAGACCTACCAGAAATCAAGAATTTGAAATGATCATTGGTGAGGAATTTCCCATTTCAATATTTAGGTATTCACAAATATCCTCCTTCTGTTAAATACAAGCAAATGAGGATATAAGCTTTCTGGTTCTTGAAAAATTTGACAGTTAATCATCAGAAGCATGCAGTTTTATCACTATTCAGTCACTGATGTTTTCTAATCCACTGTTTTGGACAAAGTAAGCTATTACGTCAAAGAAATCAATAAACTAGGACTTTCATTAATAAGGATCTCAAGTTTACAGAGTTGGACAGCATAAGATTTGGAATGGAAAAAAATGGACTGTCAAGCTGGTCTAGAGTTTTCTGTTAGTAGGGTAGTTAGACTGCGGAATGTCAAAGGTGATTAGACGAATGAAGAAAGTGAGCTACGGTCAGCAGAACAGGGAAATGAGAACCAGGAGACTGAGACAGACAAGGTGGGTCAAAGGTGGAAACTATGGGTACACTGAAGACATGATTTACAGAAAGCAGTAGAGATTGCGTAATAGGTTATTGTAAAAAAGAATTTCAGTAAGATACGATTTTATGTTTACCTGTGGATTGAGGTCAATTGTTTGCATTAGTATATTTTATGGTAGTTACAAAAGCAGTATATGCATATTTTCATTATATGTATATATGTGTATAATTTGATAGGATATGTTAATTACCTGTTCATAGAATTCTTACAAAAGGCTACGTATTTTTAAAAAGGCCAATACTTTTTCAATATTTTTACTTTTCCCTCTAATATTTACTTTTATAACTCTTAAAAATCTCTCTTTTATATAATTTATTTTGAGATTAGAACAGAAGGTATATTTTCAAAATTCAATCTGTTCCACAATGTTACATGTATCCTTAAATGCTGGTGTTTATAGAATATTTTACAGTAATCTTTAGCAGTCTAAGAATTACAACCAGTAACCACAGAAGATTTCATTTGTAACATTAATTCTCAAGAAATTTTGGAAAATGATTAGTTCAAATGAGGTTAAATTTTTAAATGAAAAGCTGCTAAATTTCTAAATTAGGAGCTTCTAAATTTATAATAGCAGATCTTATGTAAGTAGTGGCCTTAAGCATAAATGGCATACTATTTTAATTTTTACTGAGGTGAATTTAATATAAAAATGGTACATATTTAGATCTACAGATTCACTCTTCATCAAATGTGTAGCATACTATGCCCACCACCAAATTACCTTCCACCACTGTCCATTGGACTTCCACTGCCCCTTGTTCACACCATCTACTCCTTCCCCTCTGGTAACTCCTATTCTATTGTCAATATCCAAGTGTTGGTTTTTGTTTTGCCTGTTAATTATATAAAAATTGTTTTAAAAGAACAACACAGTTGCTCTTGTACATATGTGTGTATGTATGTATTTGTACCTGTTACTGACTTTTTCTGTGAAAACAACAGGCAAAATAAGTGTCAGAAAATGAAAACTGTACAACCCAAAAGAAACAAAACAAAAGGAAACCACAGGAAATTCAGATTCAAAGAACAGAGAAAAAACCCAAGTCTTCTCAGAACAACTTGTGTAACATTGGATAGTGTTTCAAATTGCTTGAGACTTCTTTTTCTGAACTTTTAGGCAAAGATATATGTGTGAATATATGTGTATCTGTGTATATGTGTGTATAATTATTAAGTGCATACTATGCATCTAAAAAAAAGACTTCTAACAAGATAATAATTTCTGAGTTAGCTCCCAGAAAGGGTAAGAGTATTCTGAAGCCTAAGTTTTGAATACCACCATTATTAAATATTGCTTTATTCTCCAAAATGTGCATCGTTTAGGAATAAGAGACTGATTTACAGAAATATAAAGTTTGTTACACTCAGCTCAAAATTATACTTTGCTCTAATAGCTACTATATTTGTTAATGCTATTGTAAAAATGCTTACAATGTTCAAGAACAGAGTAAAAGAATAGATCCAATTGAAAAATTATTTTAAATCTACCTAGAATTAAATTCTACAATCTAAATTGTAAAGGATATTTTATAATGTTGAATGATTATGTAAATATTTAGAAAGTAATTTAATTGTTCTTTATGAACTCTCAAAATTCTATATCTAGATAATAGTTTTATAGGTTTTAACTCATTTACATGAAAACATTGATTCCAAGAATCTTTAGGGATGGAATGAAGAGAGTAGAAAGAACCCTTTAAGGAGTTTCTACTGGCACTAAAAAAATGCCATTTTCACATTTTGACGATTTATAAAATATCTCCTCATTCTTTCCTTCTGGTATAACCTTCCCCTGTAGCTAATGTTATGTATAGACACTGGTGATATATTATTGTTGTTAGAATAAAAGGTTCTATATCAGTGCCTACATTTAGATGGTCACATATATTTGTAAGAAATAGTTGAATATTTGTCAAATGTTCACATTTCAAAGAAAGTCATATACAATGACTCTCCCACTACTGATAGGAATCTTCGGGAAGGTAACTCAAATTCCATTTGCCACAGATTCTTCATGTCAAAAGAAGAGACATCAACAGTAACTTCTCTCTCATTAGGTTGAATTTAATCGTGTAAATGAAAAAAATAACAGTATATATAAGACATCTGGCACGTAGTAATTTTTAAATAAATGCTATTTTGCTTAGGTTCTACAGAACCTAAGTTCTTTGTAAATTCTGCAGAAGGTTATAGGAGAATCATGTAAGATTATTCTCTAAAAGTTCAT
This sequence comes from Solenodon paradoxus, assembly GCA_004363575.1. NCBI lineage: Eukaryota > Metazoa > Chordata > Mammalia > Eulipotyphla > Solenodontidae > Solenodon > Solenodon paradoxus. The sequence continues at coordinate 58,451 of RJWH01000549.1, read as the reverse complement.
CGAAGAAAATTGTTCCAGTGTAGTAATCTATTAGTCCTGAATAAGAGCTGTCAAATTAGACAGAATAGCCATTTCTTCCTTTCAAAACCAAATATCATTCTTTAGTCAACTAATGGAGACTTTGGCATTGATCCTTTCAGACAGCGTATGTATTACCAAGACTCGAACTAATTAAATTAATTGAAACATATTTCATAAATATATATGTATATTTATTTATAAATAGTCAGAATTCAGCTCTTTTGTGTTTTTATGAATTTTCAGAGAATAATGCACATGCTTGTTCCACTGAAATAAAACTTTAGTTGAGAAGCACAAAGACACACACAAAATACATACACATATATTAAAAACATAAATGCTCTGTATGTTAGCATTAGAACAAGCTTATGAAAGCTACAGAAATTCAGAAGAATATATGAGTTCATAGATTAGATGAGTTTTGAATTTGGTTTAGGTAGATTGAATAATTTTTGAATAGGTAGAAAGGGTACATTTTAGGAACAGAGAAATGTAAAAATCTTGAGTGTATGGGAGTGAATATTTGGATCAGATGTCAGGTATCATGAAAATCTCTAAATGCTCACATCTTTGTGGTCAATAAAGGCAGAAATTTTGGAGATTTCTCTTTGGAGTTAGGAGCAAATAACTGGCCAATAATTCAGCATTTAAGAATACCGCCTGATCTTTGTCACCTAATTCAACTTTCTGCCATTAACTGTGTGGTTTTAAGAGAAACATTTAATTATATATGATTTATCTTTCAACTGTTATCAATAGCAAATACTCAACTGTGACTTGAAAATTCTTTATTGTGACAAACTAAAGGTGTTTCATGTATACTGTTTAGAACTGTTATGTCCTCAGATACTTTATGTATAAAACTGTGCTGTTAATTTGAGTGCAACTTGGATATGAAACAAGATGTCTATAGAGTTTAAGGATAATTTGATAGATGATGTTTTATGAGACTATGAGAAAATATATCTGAATTATGAGTAGGCACAGAAAAAATGTGAGTTATAATTTTCTTATGCAGTCCAAAAGAAGAAAAACATATTTAAAGTTTTTATACATAGAATAAAAATTATTTTAAAGTAAATCATCATTTAAGAAAAGTAAATGGACTTTAACTTGTTAATCAATAAATTAATGTCCTATAACAGAAAAAAATTCATAGGAAACAACTAAGGATTATATTTATTCTTTAAATGTATTATAATACTTAGGAAATAACATAAAAACATTTCGATGGCATTATTTTGTTGCATTAGTCAATTTTATTAATCTATAAAGACAATTTTTATTACTCTCCTTTTTCATATTATCTCTTATTTAAATTTACATCATGCAACTACAAGAAAAAATGAACTCAAAATGTTTCCCATTTTTCCTTTCAGGGAAATCTTGAGGAGTTTGACACTTTTCTTCCACCAGCTTTTAACCATCTTGTGGAAGAAGGTTATACTTTGGTAAGTCCTACTCATTCTAATTACTTGCATTAGTGTTAAAATTAATGAAGTCTTTGACTTATATACTATAGAACAAGAAGATTAAAGATATCTCGAACCCATTGCTTGACTAATTAGAGTATGGCTATTGTTTTAAAAATAAGTTAATAACATCAGGATTTTGTATGTTTTTGATTATTCTAGAAATAAATGGTATATGAACCTGTAAATGTAAAATTATAATTATTTGGAGACTAGAAACTATTCCATTTTCTTTTCAACAAATTTAAAATTGTAGTTGCATTACTTAAAGCTAATTTTAAGATATTTTATTTATTGACAACATGACCTATAAGCAACAATTTAGTACCTATCCATGAACAGTTTTGAGGCTTCAGTCAAATAAAAGCTAATCATCCTCATATAAATTACCTATATAATTAAGTCTGTTAAATTACCATTTTGACTAGTGAGTTTATTTTGCATATTGAAATTAAATTTCAAAGTTAAGTGAAGTTGTGCATTATATGCCATAGTCTAAATATATGCTGTTTTGCATATATACATGCATATATAAGTATGTATATACATATAATTTTATAAACATGCATATGTGCATTATTTATAGGGAGAAATAATAGTATATGTAATATACAATAGAAGTTTTAGAGATATCATATATGTATATATACACACATGTACACATATATTTGTATATATATACCATACACACACATACACACACACACACACACACACACACACAAAGACTGTAGTGGAGCTTAGGGAATTCCAGTTGTAGAAACTCTTTGCTTTCCTGTTTCTGTCAGCTCTCAGAAGTAGTACTAGGCACTTAAAGACTTAAAAAACAATCTTATATTAAGCATTACATTGAATATATATGCTTCATTCATGAGTCAGTGTGTTTATACATTTAGTGATACAAATAAATGTGTGCATGCATATGGTTGCTGTAAGTGGGATTACCCAGGTCAAGAGTTTGAGATGGCTTAGTGGTTCTCAGTGATCTTATCGGAAGATTATTCTTCTAGAAAAGTTAGGGCTTAAGGAAAATCAGAGGACTTATTATATATTACATCAAAGAGCCAAATAGAAAGATACCTTGTGTCATATGAAACATCTCCAAAAATATTTTGCCAAGTTGATATGTTGGCAAAAGTAGATTCAGATAATCTGTGGTCACTCTAGATATAACTCCTTAGTTGTACAAAAGCTTACCAAGTTTTTTCTCAATACATTCTTCTATAGGACACCAGATGACTTTTCTTTGTTCTACATCTATTGTTAATCCAGTAGGCTCTGTATCTCTTCTTTTTTCAGTGTGTAGTTTTCCTGGTTGAACTCATTTACTCTTATAGCTTCAAATATCATTTATGTCTAGTGATACTCAAATAATATGTCCCCTTAGAATCTCACCTCTGAGAATTAAATCATCATATATATTTGATACTGAATTTGCTTACCAACTTCCAGTATATTAAAACTGAACTCACATTATTTTCCCACAGACCTATTAATTTATTTTTGTCTTTCCTATCAGTGAATAAAAGCAACAACTATGCAGTTTCCCAAAAAGAATAAACCTGGGAAATAGCTTGGATCCCTCTCTCTCTATCTCCTATCTCTCTCTCTCTCTCTCTCTCTCTCTCTCTCTCTCTCTCTCTCTCTCTCTCTCTCTCTCTCTCTCTCGTATATATGTGCAATATATATGTCTGTATATATAGTTTGAAATGCTACAATAGAAACTAATAATTTTAAAGAAAAAAAATGATTCCTGTGACCCAAAAAAGTCCCAGAATTCATTCCTAAGAGAAAATCCTGAAGCACTTCACCATTTAGTTTATCATATCTTTACTATAAACTCAAATCTCTTTAATTATATTTCATTAATGTTTTAGCACTCCCTACCTTAATTATAAATATATAACATACATTATAAATGTAATGTGCATTATATATATAGTCATGTATCTTTTAGAACTATTGTATCATTTCCTAATAGCCTCAACAAATGTAATGTCCAAAATTTTCCATTTGGTGGGGTGGGGGGAGTTTTTTTTTACTATATATACACATAACATATGCTTCTACATATAGTGATAAAATGTACCTTTGAGGGAATGATTCCACAGTCTTTTCTATCATGTATCTGAGGAATCTTGTCAGAAAAAAATGACAGAAGGCCCTTTGAAACCATATCAAACCAGAAATTATCCCTGGAAACAAATTTCTGAGCACCTACCTATGATCAATTAGGCTCTATGCCCCTCTCAGAATTCCTCTATTCCCCTTTGGGAGAGTAGTTTTTGGAATTTCCACATTCAAGATCTCTAACTTTGGAGCTCATAATCTTTGGGATTTGAAACACTTAGAATCTCTACCTTGTAGGTTCAAGTGTTTGAAATTGTGTCTTTCAGGATTATGGTCTATACCATATCAAACATACATATTCTTCTCTAACATTTTAAATGGAATAGAATAATTGTGATCCATCTGACTGAATGTTAATTATATTTAATACTTTTCTATAAAAGCTCAATATGGCCAAAAAAAAAAAGTGTTTGAAGGAGTATATATGTAGACCTTTCCAGGTTACTGTTCCATACTTGTGAACTAGGGAATCATTGTGACGAATTGGCAGAAAAAAGGAAAAAACTCCCGTCCCTCTTTTTCTACTCCTAAAGTTAATGCTTAAACGTTTACCTTGTTTTGAACAACATCATGAGAGTTTTTATCCATTTTCTCAATATTTCCATTTTATTACTGGCAGATGCTTTGGTTGCACTTAGAATGTTTGATATAATAAAATCGTAATTCATATTGTTTCTCAACTTCCATTTAATTATAATAGTCTTTCATTCTCATGTGTGAGATTTTTAGGCATCTGATTCTATATTACTATCAATAGCCAGAGTGATCTGAATTAATAGAAGGATTTACCTCCTTTCATTTATTCTACCAAGGCCAAGTCTCCAGAGAAATGCTTCATTGTTACAGACAATACTTCCCTTGGTTTTCTGGCTGGCCTTAATGGAACGTTAAAATCGATTGGAGCAATTTCTCTGTCACCTGAGAAGCACTGTAGGTTTTGTGGTGTGTTGCAACTTTGTATCCTTAATACATCTTTTTAAAATTTTTACATTATTAACCAAAGTCTCCTCCTAGCTTATGAGACCACAACTTCCTTTTTCTGAGGAAGCAGTTCTTGTAAATGTGTAATATACCTGGAATTCAGGCAGGCCTACCACAGTGGTTTTGTCAAAGCATGAAAGATAATACCGCATATGGTAAGAACAGCATTGAAATTGTGTGTTTGCGATTAATGACAGTGCTGTTATTTGGAGAAAATAGTACCCCTCTCAAAGACAGCTTTATTCTTTGAACTCTTCTCCACATCTTAAACACAGATTATGGGATAAAATAAACAAAAAACTATGTTTTACTGTTGTCTACAAGTGTCTATGTCAATCACTGTAAGAGTATTTCCATTCCGCTTGAGAAACTCAGTACTCTTGAGTTTTCAGGTACATACGGTAAAAGCTGTGATCACTTTAGAACTTCAAAACATAGTGTGTTCATGTCCTGTCCCCTGGATTAGTCCTCAGAAAGTCTGGACTATTTGCCAGACAGTTGTTCAGCAGGATGGAATGATCAGCTTCTTTTCCTTTCTCTGTTCAAACTTTATGTAATTCCTATTCCCCTAGCTTGCCAAAGTCACTTACAAAGTGCTTGCTTTGGAGGATGCCACCTCTCCACAGAGGACATGGTGAGAGAAGAGAAACAGACATCAGTGAAGTTCTTAGTTAAAGAATACTTGCCTGGAGTAGGTATTTACTTACTAACATTAAAAGAGCTGATATTTTCTGCTCAGTACATATGTGGTTTCTTCAAAGAATCCAGCAACCTCTAGATTCATACAGACATATCTTCTATATAAGCAGTAAACTTCTTGTGGACAACATTGCCTAAAACTTGTTAGCATGAAGCGATCAAGTATTATCTCTAATTTTTCACTCTGTTCATGCCCTCTTGGTCTGCTTTCTCTTAGGATCTTTATCTCACCTTTTATGTTTCTCAAGTTGGAATTTCGAAATATCCTCCAACGTGTACACCAGTAGTGAGTCCCTTAAATGACCTCTTAAGAGTCTCTCTCTCTTGACTTTACAAATGATAGGTTATACCCCAAATTGCTGAAGAGTTAGTGGGAAAGCTCAGAGCTTAGCTCTTTCAATTTAAATCCTTTTAAATACCATCTGATTCCTATTTTTACAATGTGTAACGAAATTTAAATTTTACCTAAACTTTATGTTACCTACAGTTTATCTAAATTTTCTTCTATTTTGGAATTTGTTCATCCTAATGTATATTCTAGTTCTCTACTACATGCACAAAAAATTGTCTGAAGGAAATATGAATTCTTCCATGATGAATGCTGACTCTTGAGAAACATTTAGTAAGCCAATTCAAATATGAATGACAAATAATTTGTCTTATGTTTATGTACAAATACATGGGTTTTCATATTTATCATACTCAGGTGAAATTGCTTAATAATAATAAAATGTCAAAATTTCTATTAGGAATTGGGGAAAAGTGTAAATGACTGAGTGGATCACAGATGAAATACTTGGAACTAGTAAATTGGGACATTTGATTGCAGTGCTGAATATATTATAACATTTATCATTTCTTCAAAGTATGACATTATGAGAGTTAATCGTGCAATTACTATAAAAGGTTGTGAATTTGTAGTCATAAAAAGTTTATATTCTAAGGGATGTTATTTTCTCAAGGCACTAGGCATTTAGATGGTGCAATAAAACATAATAAAGGACACATAGAACTTCTCTTTAGAGGAAAAACTGCCTTGCAGTTTCTGAAAGAGTTATAAAATGCAAACCACTATTTATAAAATCTTGTGAAAACTTACTCAGATGAATATTAAAATTATTATTTAAATGCAAATATCAGTACTTTAAACAACACAACAAATGCTTATTGCAATTTAATTGTCTACTACTAAAATACTATGGTTCATCAGGTCCATCTTTTGACAGTGAAAATGCAAATGCTACTTTCTCAAAACTTTTGAAAACACAGTTTGAAATGATTAAACACATTAAATAGTAATATAAAAATATAGGATTACACATGACTAAAAATACTCTACTTTCCAGTGAAAAGCAAAGTAAAAGTAATTAAAGCATCAAAACTAAAACTCATCATGGAAAAAATTATATTTTAAACATTTCCAGTCATTGTTTTACAATATTATTTTCAATCATAAGATAAAACAGTAATTTTCTAAAGAATGAGCATTGGCATATCCACCATTAATATATAAAGAATAGCTTATATCTTATCTTTCTTAAGTGGGCTTTCTTTTAGCTCACTTTTTAAGTCATTCTTAATTTATATTTAGGTCCTAATAGTCAATGCCCTATACTGACTGAATGGTAGTAGCTAATAAGAAAGCAATCTTAAATCTTATAATGATGTATTTAATCCATTTTTGAATAAATTTTTCACTTCTCTTCTGTTGATCTGATTTTTGTGCCCATACCATGCTGACTCAATTATTACTTCTTTGGAGAATACTTTGAAGTCAAGTATGATATGTCCATTTTGTCCTCTTTTCCTCAAGATGCTTTAACTATTCAAGATCTTTCGTGATTCCACAGAGATATTTTGTGAAGAATACCACTGGGATTTTAATAGAGATTGTGTTGAATCTGTATATTGCTTTAAGTAAAATGCCATTTCAGCCATGTTATTCTTTCTACCCATGGGCACATAACATTTCTAAATATCTTTCTGTTTTCATTGCTTTCTTCTTAAGACCCAAAACCATAAAATAGGCAGAAAAAGTGTAGGTGGTAAATTCCTTTATATTGGTCTTAGTGATTACTTTGGGCATTCAATTCCAACAGCAAGGAAACAAAAGCAAAAATAAACAAATGGTACTGCATCAAGCTAAAGTGCTTTTGCACAGTGAAAGAAACCATCATCAAACTAAACAGGCAATCTGCTTAATGGGGGAAGAAGATATTTGCAAACATATAACATTGACAAATGTAACAGAAGATGATATCTAAACTATATAAACAGCTTAGTGAAAACTTAACAATGAGCAAACCTGATTAAAAATTAGACAGAGAATTTGAATACACCTTTGTTCAAAGAAGACATATGACTAACAGGCACATGACAATATTTTCATCACTTATTAATAGGGGAAATGCAATCAAAACCACAATGAGAATCACCTCACACCTGTTAGAATTGTTATTATTAAAAAAGAGAAACAAGTGTTGGAGTGTGTGTGAAGGAAGAGATACCCTGGAACATTATTAGTGGGAATTTAAATCAGTGTAGTTGTTATGTAAAATAATATGAAAAAAAAAAGAGTAGAATTAACTGTAATTTCCAAATATTCCACTTCTAGGTAATTTATCTAAAGAAAATGAAAATACTAATTCAAAGAGATATGTGCACCCTTATATTTACTGTAACAGTATTTACCATAGCTGCAAATACATGGCAATAGCTTCCAACAATGTAAATAATCTAAGTGCCTATCACAGATAAATGGATAAAGAAATTGTGGTATATATACCCAATAGAATGTGATTCAACTATAAAAAAATGAGTGAAATACTGAGTTTTGGAACAGTATGAGCTGACATCAATGGAATTTGCTATACAGGATAAGAAAGTTGAAGGAAAAAAAAATACCATGTAATTTTACTCATATGTGGAGAAAAGAAAGAAAGATAATGAATAAACAAACAAATAAACCTCATATATTCTGACAACAGAATGGTGATTGCCAAATAGGAATCAAGGTGGGAGGTAGCTAAAATGTATAATTAGGTCAATAGACTTTTAATGATTACAATCATAGCTTAGTATACACAAATTTCAAAATATAAAGTTGTACACCTGAAACTCACGCAACAATTTTTTTCTCAACGTAAGCAAATTAAAAAATAAAGAAATCTTAGAACTTAATAAAATTTAGGTAATTCTGTAGTGACTCACTTTATCAGGAAAAAATGTGTTTTTTAGTTCTAACAAAATACATGAGCGTCATGGAAAGAATAGCTATAAATATGAAGTTTTGTGACACATTTGAAGTTAAAAACAAAAGTTATGTTCATTTAGAGAAAAGAGATAGGGCTTTCCTTTCTTCAACCATGTGGTAGAAATTTATGTGTAGAACTGATTTTGTTTCCACTGAGGATGAACAGGATTCTTACTTGCAAATGCGTAATACTCCGTTACAGACACATGTCTATGGCATAGTTGGAGAGACTCAGGCTCCTTTCTCAATGTAAGCTTTTAAAATATTCTTTACTGGAAAAATTTGTAGTAAGAATGAAATGTAGCTGAGATAGTTTGGTTCTGTATGGGAGCCAAGAGATGGGATTTCTTATAATGCTCCTTTCTAGTGTTTAGATTTCTGTGGTGATAGTCAACATTCTTAAATAGTGAAGAACTTTGGAAACTACTATGGTTTCTAACCTCTGACAAAAACTTGAGAACTACTTATTTTATCTTCTATATATTTAAATTGTTTTTCCTAATTAGTAATAACCAGGATACATTTATCTATATTTAGTGATTTATAAACATCTGATTAAGGTGTATTTTTGTTGTTAATCTTTGCAAAATCTTTAATCTACCAAAAATCATCAGTCTAAAATTTTATATATAAATAAATATGTAAAGTATTATTTTTATTTTACTTTAACTTTTAATGAAATATATAGTTATTACTGTATATTTTTTTCTGAAGCAAAACAGAACTTCAACCAAGAACAGCATTTTATAGTGGCAGCATCAAATTTTGGGGGGCATAAAAAATACTGAAGCATGAAACATGTTAAAGCAACAACCTAATTACAACCATATAATTCAATGGGCTTTCTGCTCTGTAACAGTGAAATATGGGGAACAGGAAAACAATTAATGGAAGAAATCATTTCTAAATGGGAATTCAGCATGTGGCTGTAGTTTATTGCATTTTACTCATTCTTGTAGCTAAAATAAAACTTAGTCAATGTAAATCTTAACTGCTGCCCAATTTACATAAACTACAATAAATTGGTTTAATGATTTTACCAGTAGTTTAAACTGGAATACCCAGATATAAAACTGCATGTAGGGTGGTTTTAATTTGTATAAAACAGTACCGTTGACCTTATTTCTCTTCTTCTTCCTGAGGTAGGTAATAATATTCGTATCAGGTAAATTTTGACTTTAGTAGGAACGTGATTGCTTTCGTTCAACAAATGCCTATTCTTTGCTTATAGTTAATGTCAGTATATTAGAATGCTACGTATGAGAGCAGCATATCAGAAACACATAAGAGATATGGAATAGAAATTATCTTAAACAATAGAGGTTTATTATCAAACGTGTAAGTAGGTACAAATTTCCAGGTTTAATTAATTCTGTGACACAGATCACTGAAGATCCAGGAAAACTCTTTCTTGTTTTTTTGTCATCTTAAGTCCATGGGCTATCTTTCTCAAGTTTATTTTATCAAGGTCATAGGGTGACTCACATGCAGATGTCTGATTTTCTGATGCCTGACATCACCTTTAGAATATTAGATTATCCCTCAAATACTCTCTCAAGTGCCACTGACCACATTTTCATATTCTATAATGGGAAGTGTTATCTATTAGGAAGGGATACACCTATGTATGTGGAAGGCCAAAAGCTGTTAGATGAACAAGCAGCAGTGTTGAATACAAGATGCCTAAACAAATTGCTGTCATTTATAGAGTTTAGAAGGACATGTTGATGTCTATAAGTGTAGTGAATCTTCACACAGAGGATAAGAGTTGCAATAGAGAAGATGATTAACAGTTTTCATATAAAACCAGGGATTTGTAAGTGGGTATGGGTTACAAGGCCAAAGAGTTTTCCAATCATATTGCTATTAAGTGACTAGTATCTAGTATCTACAAGATAGTCTTAAAATATTTACTGTCACGGATATCAACATTCTTTAAATACTGTAATTGAGAAAATGTGCTATTGATTTAGGATTACACAAATAGGCCAAGAAACTGAATAAAATCCAGAAATAGCGCATATAAACACTTGACTTTTAAGAAATTCAGGGTGGGAAGATTAAGGTCATTGCTGTTGATGAAGAAAGGATGCATTATTAAACAAATGTGTGAGGATAACTGATTTTTGTATGGAAAACCTAGAATTGAATTCCTACCTCACATCATCCAGTCTAAATGGATTAAAGACAACCTTGAAACAAAGTTTCAAAACTTTTTTTTTTTTAAAGGATAAAATTTCTATCATGTTAGGATATGTAGGGCTAATAAAACAAGATCCTCAAAAAAAAGTACAATCCAGGAAGGAAAAGACTGATACATTTTATAAACATGAAAAATCAAGAGATATGTTTGTTGATAGTTTCATACTCCATAAAGAAAATAAAAGAAAGTGAAATTACAAACACATCTATTAACATTTAAAACATGTAAATAATATAGCCCATAAAAAATGAAAATAAATAAGCAAAAATTTAAAAAATTGACAGTCATGAAAAGAAATTTCAGAAATGAATGACATACCTTATTAAAAGTAGTTAGGAATAAAATACATACAAATCAAAGCATAATGAAAAGTATTGTTGCTCCTAAATAATTGACCAAATTAATAAATGAAAATGTTTAGCAATGGGAAATTTTGTCTATTGGTTTCTCCATTTTAAAATTTCAATTTTTCTTTCATAATAAGTACTTTTTAGCAACTTTCTTTGGGTCTGAGTAAATACACTGTTCTTTCTCAAACTCTCCTCTAATGCTTATAGCTTGTGCTGATGGTTTTAAAATGCCCTCATTTCATCTATATTGGTTACTTTGCATTCTACTTAAGGAAGATAACTCCCTTTATCTATCTATCTATCCATCTATCATCTGTCTATCACCGATCTACCTATCCAACCTTCCTTCCTTGTTTTCTTCCTTCCTTCCTTCCATCCTTTTCTTCCTACCGGCCTTCCTTCTTTCCTGCCATCTATCCATCCATCCATCATTTATCTATATCACTCTGTGTAGACATACAGACTTATGTTTTATTCCAATGCTTAGAACCTACTAATTCTAAGTAGATTACTGTAGATAAATGTGTTTTAAAATAAATTTATATCACAAATAAAGACATTTCAAGAACTTGTAAATATGAAGAAAATTATATTATTCTAGACAGTTTTAATTTACAAGCCAAAATTTCATCCACATTTTGGGAGATTTTATTAAGCCTTTATTATGTATGCCTTAATTCATGTGGATAGTATGTACAGGATTCTGAGGGACCGGGACAGAGATGGGTGAATGGATGTGATCACAACCTGGTACCTCACTCAAAGGAAGCAGAATTCTTTGAATTACCATGTAGAAGGGGCCGGTTCATTCAACTAACTAACAGAGAAAGATATATGAAATAGTCAGAACAAAATCCTAAGTGCAGGTTAGCAGGGGTTCTAAATTTTGTCCAAGGGTGGCTCAGAGATGAAATGTTTCAGAAGAACCTTAGAGTATCCTAAGTTTTAGAGCTGCTCAATTCCTAAATCCCACTAAAGGATATACGTTTTATCAGATTTTATGATAATGTGGCAGCTACTGCCCACAGTTACAACTCCCCCACCTTTTCCTCCCTTCCTTCCTCTTCCCTTCTCCTGCTCTTTTTACTTCTCCTATTATTCCTATTAAAATAATTATTTCTGCATATGCCTCATATAATTCACATGTAAATAGTTTGTCAGATCCACTGTGTGCTTTTATAAATTATTTTTTATTTAATACTGTGACTGAGCCTTTGAATTGCAGATTCTTTTTTAAATTTTATAGATAAAATAGAAATTCATTAAAAAGTTTTGATAACTTTATTGGAGTCTAAATACTGTGTTTGACTTTTATAACTTATCCCGTTATACTAACTATAACACTTGTCTCAGTAATATTCCCACAAATAAAAACTAATATATTCTGCTAGGCTTTTCAAGGTATTCTGTTCACTAGATTTGTTTCATCGTTCCAGCTTTATTTCTCTCTTTTTTTCTACAAACTTTACTATCTTCAATTTCTTCAATCTCTCATAAACATGATAAGCATAGTCTTTTCTCCAACTTTCCATCACCATATATTCCTCCTTGTCTAGAATATTCTTCATTTCCTCATCTGCATGCCTAAATCATAGCAGCTCTTTAGATCAAGCTCTTAACCATTCCCTCTGTGGAGACTTCCCTTCCTCTAGAAAGTTCCTTCCTCTGAAAATTGCATATCACTTAACAGTGGCAGAAAGTAGAAGAGAGGCAAAAAGCTTACAATTACAGTAAACAAAAAACAGCAACAACAAAAAAAGAACACCTTTTCTCTACTAAATAGAGGCAATGTGGACTTCAGCAATAACCTAACCTTTCTCCATCTCGATTTCTCATATGTGAAATGCAGTACTACATGTCTCATAGAAATTTGTATTAAAAGACAAACTATATATAAAGCACCTAGTATTGTATATTGTATTAAATGCTTTGCATATAATGACATTAAATTTCGCAATGAACCTCATTTTAGAGTTGAGGCTGGTGTTTATTTCTACTATTTTGCTATCCATATAAAAATATAATTGCAGTTGATTGCAATTTAATTTTTAATAGTTTCCAAAGAAATTTCACCCAAAAAATTATGATTAATTTGAATGTGAAGTATTTTTACAGAGATATATTGACTTTTTCTTACTGTAGATAACTATTCTACTGCCGTTTTTTTTTAACTACTTGACTATGTACCTAACACAGTTAACAATAATTATAAAATTTAGTTTATCAATAGTTAGTGCATGTATTTTTGTTGCTGTTAAATTAAATTAGAGTCAGTACTAGTTAAATCAATCAAGACGCAGGTAACTCTTAAAGGTCAGTTCAGAATTATCATTACCTATGATCATTTCCCAAGTCATTAAGCCTGTGAAATCCAATTGAAACTGGGAACTGTAACAGTAAATTATAGAAAACTACCCAAGTATGCAGTGAGATTTCCATACATGTAAGCAAGATATTTGTCTACAGAAATTGCTTTGACTAGATTATCCACGATAGGATTGCTCTGGTGGACATTATGTGACCATTACCATTTACAGACTCTGTATTTCAAACACATTTTAATTAATCAACCCCAAACAATTCAGTGAAGTGAAGTATTAACTGAAGCAGTTTTTAAATGTACCCATAAAGTGTGGTAACAAGTCTTTTGCATTATTAGGGTGGGTGTGGAGGAAGCACAGCTAAATGTAGAAATTACTATACACTCAATCACATGGGCTCTCTTATTGCAAGAGATTATTGTAAAAAAAAAAGTTAGGAAATAAGTCTATTGCACATAATTTAATCAAGAATTTAAAACTCTATTCCTTTCAAAGAAGTTTTTCTCTTTTCCCCCACTTTGTCTCAACTTATTTCATATTTCATTTTTCAACTATAAAACCGAATGACTTCTGTCAATATTACTTGGTAGCACTGTCTCTTTAATATATATGCATGTTTATATCATATGAATCATATATGAGTAAAATTAATAGAGAACACAATATATTATTTTAGAATGAATAATATTTTCTGATTATATTTCAAGTCTTAGAAAACAGCTCTAAAGAGATCAGTAACTTTCAAAGTCAAAAGTCACAGAATGATTGATGGCCATTGGATTTGACATGTGCAATTAATACTGTGCACATTTAGCTTGAAAAGTAAATGCAGAATTCCTTTTTGATGATGATAGAGAAGGGAAAAATGGACTTTGCAACCTAAAAAATTAAATTTAACTGAATTGTTATTACAAATTTGGCAAACTGCTTAATTTCTCATCTGGGAGTGGGAACATTGTTTTGACAACATTGAAGGGATAAATCCATAAGGAAAACATAACGACTATAAAATATGTGCATCTAACAATCAAGCCCAAAAACACATAAAGCAAAAAAATGACAATTTTAGGGGAAAAATAAGCTATGAAATATTAATAGAAATATGGATGTAGAATGCTTGAATAGATATATAAAACAACTAGACTAACAAATATCTATAGAAAATCTATGTCAAATAAAGACAGAAGAAAGTCAGATAATATTTCCTGTATGTAGAGAGAATAACTTCTATAATAAAAGACAATCTCCACATGTGGGAACTATGGTTCATATATGAGAAAAAATATTTTAAATAAAAGGGAAATGTAAAATATTTTAAATAAAAATTAGTATTTTTAATGAACAAAAGTAGTGTTGTATCACTGTAGAAAATTGAAAAGTTACAGATAGCCCAAAGAAGAAAATAGACATTACATATACTCTTAATATTCAGTGTATTTGTTCTTATTGCATGCTATTCTTGATATTTTAATCATATTATTTATTTAGAAAATGTATTATATTATGTATACTGTTAGAAAATCAGTTCATCCTTAAAATATATCATAAGATAATCTCCATGTCATTAAATATATTTCTCTAGCAGTTTTTTATGACATTGTAATATCCTATCAATAATTATTTATTGATAGATATGTAAGTTGTTTTTACATATAACACTGATTGCTTTTTAGTCATTGAAATATTCTACATAATTTTCTAAAGTATCATGAAGGTGTTTGAAATATAAATTTTTAATTCAAAATCATAGAATAAAATATTAAATGAAGAAAAAAGGTTAGGAGAATAATGCATGATCTGGTGTTTTGAAAAAATGACACCACAGATACGGTTCCTTTAATACATCCATAAAGTTTCCATTTGACAATTTTTTATTAGAAAATATTCAGATATATAATGAATAGAACAATGTTCTAGATGTAATGAGGGTACCAAGATGAAAATCTGCCTGTCCTCAAAGAAGAAAAGAGAATATACACAAAATATATTTAACAAAAGTATATTCATCATTCAGAAACAAAGTTCTCAATGGTGAAGTCATTTATCAAAAATAGAACAGCAAATGGAAGACAGTAACATAAATTCTGGAAGTACAAATAGAAAGACAAACAATTGACCAATAAGGGACCTAGTTGATCTGGGGTCTCTGGCAGTCAGCTCTGTGACTCTAATAAATCCTTGTATCTCTCTTCTAACAGTTGTTCCCCTAACTTTTATAAACATTGGGTTAAGGTTCATGGCCACCAAATTTACATTTTGCTTGAAAATGTGAATAACTTTCAAGAAATTTTTTTTCTTTTTAATATTATATATTATATGTAAATAAACACCGATTTTGTCTGAGCTAAGTTTTCTTCATTTCCAGTGTTGCAGGATAGACTTTCAGGAAACAAGCTTCATATGTATTTTGTGTCTTTTTCATACTTTGAATTTTAAAGTTATAATTTTGGGGATTGAATCTGGAAATTTATGTAGTTGTACATTAGCAAACTGATGGACCTACGTGATCTCCTCAACTGTAAATTATGAGTAATAATGATAAGTATGCCTAGTAGAATTATTAAGGAGTTTAACATCAGCTGCCATGTTTAAAACTTCTAGCATTGTGTTGGCACATAATAGGTCACAGTAAGCCCTGCATTAGCAGGTCCCCACTCTCTTGTATACCTAAACTATCTCTCCGCTAAATCAGACTTTTATAAAGTATTATACATTTTGCTTTACCACCAAATACACATTTCTGAAAACTTCTAGGTATTTCACTTACTACAAATTACACTACATAAACATCTTGCTTTCAAGTCATTCATTTTATATGGGAAAATTAAGTTTGTATATTCAAGAAGCTATATCACTAAGAAAGTTAAAATGCACTTCTTTAAAATTCCCAGTGACACTACTGAGTTAAATTTAGTCTTCTTGAGAATTCCACTCTTTTATTATGAAAAAGCTAATAGAAACCATAAACAATGTTTGACACACAATGCAGAGGTGCATAGAAAAGGAAAAGGAAGTTAGCCAGGACCATAGTGTGACTTCTTCTGTCTTTAATGTAATATTGGTATTTAATATGGTAATAAAAACATAGCAATTATGTGGTGTTTAATATAACTATTTAATTGCAGTGATAAATATAATTAAATGTTTTAAATGTCAGAATGAGAAGCCTGCTGACGATACACCTTTACTATTACCTTGTTGGTAATTAGTTTGTGTAAAACCAGATGAATTCCCTGAAAATTTAGCAAAGCATTAATATGTGATCATTGATTGAACAAGGCTATAAAGATAGAGAAATTAAATTTAATATGTAACATGTGGGCCTATGTAATTATATAATCTGAATTTTCTCTAGTTAGAATTAGTAGTTAGATAAAACTGAATGTGTTTTATGCAATAGATATTTGGGAACACTAGTCTCTAATGATCCTCTCTGTTTACATCTGAAAATTCTATAATACCAGTTGTTCAAATAAATTATTAACCATCTTTCAAAAGTTTAATTAACCACATTTTTAAACAATTTAATGCACATTGGGTTATCAACTATATTCTAAATGTTGATAATTCTAAGATGTGAGAATCCAGGCCTTCTTCTCCTTTCAGATCTCAAAAATCTAGCAGTCAGTTGATAAAATGAGTTAAAATGAAACTACTTGAATACTATAAGGGACGTACAGGGTAAAAGGAAGGCATATTTTCCTTAAAAAAAAAAGTTTCTGCTTCAGTATCACAGTATGGTGGAACCTGAGAGTCTACAATATTTTAAAAATGAGATTGGATAAATGAGTAAAAGTTTTATTTTAATTATCTTTGACTTTGTACTTCCAATAATACATGCATAGTATCTCATTAGATGGTTTACATTCAATAATTATTTATTTGAAGTTACCTATAGCTGAAGTTCAACATTTTTTTTTATTGATTGATTAATATGTTTGTAAAGAATTCTTTAAGTTAGCAAACTTTACTATAAGTAATAACATAATGATAATAATAGTGACACAGTATTGGTAAGAGTTAAATAAATATATTCTGCATGTATGTACTTTTCTAGCACATCATATATGCTATTATTAAAACATTAGTGTATTCTATTGATCTAATCCTGATCTTGAAAATTGCCAGATAATAATGTAATTCACTGATACTGTATTTGAGTGCTTTTGAAAGGCTGTGTTCTTTCTTGTTTCTTGCATTCTAGTTTAACCTGTGAACAATTATCCTAATATATATAATAATATACCTATCCAGGAAATTTAGTCCTTGAAAATCTTGGTGTTCTCTGAAAACATGTTTTTTCTTCATCTGACTCCTTTATCCCCTCCCCCCATTAATCTGTGATCAGTTTTATTTCAGTCTGTTCATAATTTAGATATTTTTTATAACACCTCAAAATTCTTACATAAAATTATATTTTATATCTCTTACAATGTTTAAAAACTTTGATCAGGTAAATGAACATTCAAAAATAAATTATGAGAATGGTAAGCTATATGTTTTTAAAATAGTCATTATGCATAACCTATCAATATATTGCATTATGCATAACCTATCAATTATATTGATATATTTATCAATATAATAATTGCTATTTAAGAAAGGGTTTAATGGACTGAAAAATCAGTTCGTTGAAAAACTGAACTTTGGGCATTTTTAGAAGCTAAAACACCTGTGATTGACTAAATATATTAGAATGTTTCCAACTTGGAACACTAATAACTGATTTAATAAAATTAAATTTTAGGAGGTAATATGTCAGTTATAAGGAACACTTCTACAAATTCATGTTATGTTTTAAGAGAAAAGTAATTTTAAAGAGCATGGAAACTTTCTGAAACTCTGTCCAAACTTATGACCACAAAAGATTACTGCAAATGCCAGAATCCCAAGTTCCAAATGCTACAACATTTTATTTTTGTGGCATAGTCACGTCCCTTCTTCCAACCCTCATAAAAGCAAATATCATCTAAACCAGTCTTGCAATGGGTACTTGACTACAGTAAGACATTATGCTTTGCTGCTAGCCTTTTGACTTACTAAGTAAAGGAAGAAATGAAAACTATCTTAAGAAATCTCTGCATTAGAAATTTATGCATGAAAAATTAGAATAAGCCTTTTGTTTTTTGAAATCCCAAGTTTCAACATGGCAGAAAGAGCAAAATTCTTGCTATCTCTTCAGACAACAAATTAGTGATTTCATTGCCAACGGAAAGAAAGTTAAATAGACGTTAACTAAATTCAATTCCACCAGGAATGGTTTACAATTGAATCCCTTCCTAATAAATTTAAACTTTTAGTGTTTGAAATCAGAGATAACCGCTTGAAATACTGATCAGGTTCTGTTCGATCTTCTCAATCCAAGACAAATGACCTAATTTGTGACTTTCTTTTTAAAAATATTTGCCTTCTACAGTGATAAAAGTTTGGTGGAGGAATTGTGAAGAATGACTTTTTCTTATAAGCCAGTATTTATGTATTCATTCATTTATTACTCTTAATGACTCTGTAGAATATGCCGTGTATTCTATATCCTAACCAGATGGCTACATTGTCACTGGTTTCTTATCTGTAATTACTTTAAGATATAATGTCCCTGATAATCCTGGAATATTTCTAATTCTACCTAGTTGAGATAACATTTTCTTTTCATTAGGGCAACTGTTGCACTGGTTTCAATGCAGTGACATGTGCAACAGTTCTAGAATGTGAAAAATGTTGCTCATGCTCCACTAGTTTCAATTTAGAAGTTCACAGAATTTTCTGTGCTCTACCTCTAACATTGAAGATCTAGGTGAGATTGTCTAAAGCCTCCACTTTTGTCCCACTGCTTTCCCAAGATTTCTGTGCTTATGTATGCTTGTGTAGGAGGGCAGCAGTTGGGAAAACTTGATCACACCTTTGACTTGGAAATCTAGTCACTACTAACACCAGCATATTTGTACTTCAGGGTGCTATACAGTCCTGCTTGGTGGTCCACCTTAGAGCCAGGTTTTGAACTCATCCCTTTCCTCACTTTTCACCAAAGGAGAAAAAACAAAACAAAATCAACAACCCCTTTTAGGGTTTCCATTCATACAAGGCACAAACTGTAATTGCTGAATATTTGAGAGGCAAAGTGGGTAGTTTATAGATAGGACAGCAATTGTAGATACCCTATTTATAGATATATATAGATATATATAGTTTTATATCTGTGTGTATATATACATATATACATATTATATATATATATATATATATTTGTGTGTTTGGGAAAATTGCTATGTAAATATGTTGCATTTTAAAATAATGTGAAATTTGCATTCAGCCTCTTTTCCCCCAAGATCTTGATGTTAGGAGATACATGGACCACAGTTCAAATGGTGTTTGATTTTTAACTTTGAATAACTTGTCCTTGTACCGTTTTAATGTTGTATTTCGATGAAGATAATTGTTTTTTAATTTTAGTTTTTGGTTATCAATCTTTTCTAGCATTAGTCCTTTCTGTGTTCTTTTAAGGACTCTTTCTCAAGTTCAAATTCATGAAAATATTTTGTGATTTATTTTCCCTAGCAGATTTTACCTTTTTGTATTTTGAAATGGAGACAAGCGTTTATTCCAAAGACTGTCATGAAGTGAACAAAATATGAAGTGGTGTCATCTCCCCCAGAGTGATGTGATCATAAATTTAGAGACCTTTGTAACAGCACTCAATATAAACAGATTCCATCTTACTAAGGTAAACTTTAAGAAATCCAATTCTATAGGGATGGGTTCGTAAGAGGCTGAAACCTGAGACCAATCCCTGCATGGGGCTAAATAACATTCTAATCTCAAAAGTATAATCTAATGACTGTGTTATCACATTTTCACAATGAAGATGCTATGTAGCCATATCAGTTGTTTTATAGACATACAGTTTTATAAAACATTAATTATAATTGACTTTACAAGTGAAGTGACTTTGTGGCAAACTTTGTTCTTAATTCTAAAACACATTCTCAGAAGAAGTTTTTATTTATAAACAATATTTTCAAACCTTAAGTTTTGAACTATTTCTTTTATTGCTCATTGATTTTATTGAGTTTGAGTTTAATCCCCATAATTGCTTTACTCATCTTCTCATATCATGTGGGCTAGATTTTCCAGGCTAGTTATTTTTCTAGGGCATACAAACTAAAAAATGGCAGAAACTTGACTAGTTTAACTTGTATTGCAGGAGAAATTCTATTCCCTTTAATCATGGGAATCCCATAAATTAAATTATCTTTGTATAAGAAAAGAATCCAACTGGTGGTCTTAATCGACACAATTATTAATTCATATAAGCTTGTTCTATTAGATAATTTTGTTACAAAAGACAAAACAGAAAATAAATGTCCTCCCTGAAAAGAAAACAGCTATTTAACCTAATATAAA
Organism: Solenodon paradoxus; assembly: GCA_004363575.1. Lineage (NCBI taxonomy): Eukaryota > Metazoa > Chordata > Mammalia > Eulipotyphla > Solenodontidae > Solenodon > Solenodon paradoxus. The sequence continues at coordinate 37,620 of RJWH01000549.1, read as the reverse complement.
TTAAACTCTACACACACTAAATGTGTGCATTTATAAAATTTAAGTTTAAATATGAAGCTTTAACTGGCCATGTTTTTTTAAATAAATAAGGGAAAAATAATGGAAAGGATCTTTAAGAATGGTGTGCATAAACATAAGAGCTCACTTGTTAATCGGTCTCTCTTTTCTACTGTAGTGTGTGTGTGTATATATACATATATATATACTGCATGTACATATATAGTATATATATATATATATATATGCCTCCATAGATATCCATAGATATTTTACATTGCATATATATGTGTATATATAAACTGACATTTTTTGTTGTCTGAATCATATATAGCTTATTTTATTTTTTGTCATTCTTAAAAAAAATGATGACATTAATATTTCACTGTGCTTTATATCTGGTTTTCATTTATTTTCTCACAATCTTCTTGGTCATCATACAGGTTGGTGCAATGTGTGCGACTATTTACTCATTTTTACATAATAGAAACTGAAGCTCTGTGGGGTTGTGAGATTAAATATCTAATCCACAGTCAACCAAACTTGTAGGACTAGACTCAATCTCTACTCTAACTAGTACCAAAAGGCAGTCTCTTTGCAATGTAATCTAATATTTTACTTTGTCATATGTGTATACACAAATGTATGCATGTATGTATGTATATATGTATATACATATATATATATATATATATATACACACACATACATATAAAATTCTTATCTCTGGTGATAAAGTTTCAAATAATATTGTCTGTCACTGAAGCACAATTGCTTCTATTGCAGAAGTAAATATGGCCTTGGTCTATAATTCAATTCAAAGTGAGCTTTTCTTGAATTTTCTCTATGTTAATTACCATAAATTAAATGTGAAAGATATGAATGAAAATTGAGAATTGGCAAACTGAACTTAATTTGTAAGTGGACATAGCTACTAGCTAGAGCAATTCTTTGAGTGTAATTGTGTGGAATAATTTATTGCCAGCGAAGCCAGGAGGCAGCAATTTGGACCCTGGCAAGTGACTTTAGAGTGTCATTTACTGGAGACTAGTCTGATGTATGGGAGACCAGGGAAAGGGGCAGCTCACCTTTAGACTCAAAATTAGGGAATAACACTCCTTTTAATGTTTGAACGATGCCTTTCTATAATTTGTAACCATAAAGAAGAAAACAAAAGTCTCCCTTTTACACTTGACAAAGTAATTTGGTGTATCTTAAAAGCATCTTAAGTATGCTTTTTAGAGTTTTATAGATATGTGCAATAATATTCTTAAAAATTACCTGTCATTTTTAAAAAGAAAAGAAAATTGACATCTAGGACTCTATTAAACTGTAAAAATAGATGCTTTAAGACAGAGGCATAAATGTAATCATCTATTTGTTACTGACAAATTGAGACTAGATACTTTTTCATTACAACATGTTCTACATGTCTTTAAGATGTAATCCCACAAATACAGAAACTAACATAACCGAAAACTGTCTTCATTTTCTTCAAGGAAATCAATTTGATCTGTATATTTGAATGTCAGAGTACTCTTGAAATAATCAATTTAATAAAAACTGGAAACTTGGGTTTATAGTATACATAGTTATCAAGTCATAAATTATTAAATTATAATCAAAGAATTTTAAAGGGAATTAACATAATTTCATAAAATAAAAATTTTCAGGAATAACTGATCAGTATGTACAATGTTCTTTCTCTTTGCTTTTTGCATGGTTACTCAATAGATGAATGTATCTATTTCTAGCAGAATTCAATCATCATATTTGTGTAATCAATACACACAATTTAATTTTGAAGTAATATTAGCGATGTATTTAGCTATATATGTCCCTAAATAAATATCCTTTTATATTCAGATAATGGTTGTAAAAGCAAATGTTAGTTTAGCTGTCTTGTTATTGACATATATTAGAAGAAACTTCTTGTCCTGATTATAATAAAACTGCTGTTCCTTCAAATCTGTCAGTTTAAGGCTTCTCTAGAGCTGCTTTGTAGAATTTTATTACCAGTTACAGTAAATAACATTTCTCTTGTGAAAATATGAGAAACGAGTTTCAATGGACTAGTTATATTTTGCCAGTGTTCAACTGAAAATAAAGTCCTATATGAGATTTAAAATGTATTCCATATATTACTATATTACTAAGCTATCAAGCATGAAAAATTATACACTATTTCATGAAATATATAGAATACTGAACCTTAAAGAAACTGAAGAAATTACTAATAATTTTTATCAATAAATTATAGGTACAATTAGTTTGACATAAAATCTAATCTATAAATTATTAATTTGATGTTAATATCCTAGTAATATATCTTTAAAGGTTGAATTGGTGGTTAAATCTGTGCTTCTACCCTGAGAAAATGTTTTTTTGGAGTTTAGAGTACGGAAATTTCTTGAGTTATAGTATAATCCTTGTTTGATTATTGCTATACAAGTTCTTCTCCAATCACATCTTATATGTAACCTCTTTAATAGTCATATTATACTTGTGTGTGTATGTTTTTTTTTCTTTTCTTCCTCCCTTTTTCCTCATGTATTATCTGTGATTAAAATCATCCATTCGCTATAAACAATTTTAGTTACAAATCATTCCTGTTACAGCAATAGGGGTCAGTTCAAAATTCCACAATTCTAGGGAGCATATTTTAATTCACATCAGATTAAATCTACTCTATTAATTTTTTTAAGTTTGTAGTTAATTAGTTAAATATCAGCAGTTGTTATCCAACAGGCCTCTAGAAATCTTTTATCTTTGTGAAAAAGTCTGTACACATTATGCAAGTCTAAGGAGTAGTTTAATTATAAGACAAAATGGTGCTTTTCTAAGTGATAATATTTTAAAAAGTAAATATGTTAACCCATGTGAATGTCTTCTTCCTGACTATAAATTTTGTCTTTTTTTATTTATTATATAAGTAAAATGATCAGTATAAAAATTTAGATAATGCAAACTTTAAGAAGATAAAAAAACCTCTCATAGCTATGCTAATAGTAGATAACTATTGTTAATTATTGAGTTATTATACTTTGAGAGTTCTATGCTTATAAACACAAAAATTATTACACGGGAATTACATTATAATTTCAGGTTTTATACTTGTAGCATATTAAAAGGAAATATTCATACCAAAATTATTTTACAATATTCATTTAATAGACAACTAGACACATTATATCAATGAACTATACTGTATTCAATTTGCTATTGATGGACATTTAATCCACATCCATTTATTACTTTTGCACTAATATGATAAAACAAAAACTTATATTTACACCTTTTCACAATTATATTCTAGATTTGAAATATATTGGTTATAAGATGCATCCAATTCTAAAACTTTTGATATTCTGCAAATTTGCTCTGTAAAATTTGATGCCAATTACATTTTTTGTGACTTATTTTCTGAAAACTAGGCTCACACCGAATATCATCATTCTTTGTAATGTTTGCCTAATAAAGTGCAGTTAATAAAAAGTTTGAAATATTTTTGAATTATAAAATTTTCAGGTCCTCATAGCTGTCCTCCCATCTGCCCAAGCCAAATTAGCTAGTTTTCTATAAATATTATCAGTTTTCAATGTTTTCTCCTAAACATACCACTTGTGCTGTGATCTAAGATACTATAAATAACCCACTTTTGACTTCCACCTTGTGAGTCATTGTTAAGATCTTGCTTAAGTAGTGTTTTACCTTTCTGCAGTGACATAATAAATTCAGCTCCTAAATATACACATTAGTTTTCACTATTAAAAGCAATTATATAGCTTATTATGTTCCTACTCTGGGACTTAGGAGTAGGGATGAGTATAAGTTATACAATACTACATTTCTTAAAATACATCATTAAATAATAAAGCATAATATATCCATGTATTTCTTATAATTTAAAATTGCTGTAGTCAATAATAACATATTACTGATTTTTTTCATATTATTATATTTATATCATAGGGACATAATGTTTCCAAAACTAATTTTTCAACTCGTCAGCATTTGGCAGTGAGAAATTAAGCCAATGACATGAAACATAGTTATTAGGACTAACAACTAAGATTAACAAATTGTCAGTATGGCTTAGTTTGTTTTCAGAAAATATTTGCTCAGGAAACCAATAAATAACATCACTGCTTATTGCAGTAAAGTTATAGAAAAAATATACTTTTAATCTTTCTTAAGATTTAATTCAAGATCTTCACTTTGTTATGTTTACTAATCTGGAAGTACTTAGGCACAGACTTTTTACAATTTCAATCAGCAACCTGACTCCAAAGCCCTACCTTAAACCATGCATGCCACAAACTAAATCCTATAATAACCCACTTTTGACTTCTACTTTATGAGTCATTGTTAAGATCTTGCTTAAGTGGTGTTTGCCTTACTGCAATGGCTTCCAGTAAATTTAGCTTTAAAAAAATCAACAAACATATTGTCTGGTGATAATTTGGGGAGTTGACTAAGCTGGGGGAACTTTGGGGACATCCAGTGGAGATCTGTTCACAGCTTCCCCAGTGACATAATTCAAAAGGCTCCACAGCATAGTGTATTTTATGGAGCTCTTTAGAAACTCTCTTGGGGGGTCTTTCCAAACTGAACGGTGGGATTACTCTGACAGTGGGTCACAGCACAGATTTCTTCTCTTTTAAAGTTTCTAATGTTATGTTTACTTTACATCCCAGAAAATAGACTGCCTTTAAGTAATCTTTTGGTTTTCTCTTCAGATTTGAAATCTCCCATTCTTGGTTGAAATTTTCTTTGTGACTACAAACATTGCAGTTTGCCTTTGACAATTTACATTGTAAATGTAGAAGAAAGATTCTTTAAGAAACGGTGGACATAAATTCAATAAGTGTGTCTTGAAAACTAGTTCTGAAATTCTCAGGAAACTCTCAGGTACATTTTGCCTTGTGGCAAATATTCAAAACCTCATAAGGACTTTGTTCAATTATCTTTAAAATGATTGTTTGGGCCTGTTTTTTTACATATTTAAGAAATATACTAGGGACTTTATCGTTGATAGATATTCTGTTGTCCAGTTTATGAAAAGTGTTTTGGTAATAACATCCATCTTTATGACTGTCTCAACTATAATGGGTTATTCAAACTTAGGCTTTTAATACTCAAGGATCTATTTTTTATGTAAATGTGAATTAAATAGTTAATTTCACTCTTCTGCTATACATACACAAGGTTTCCCAGACTATTTATAGATAATTCTCTTTTCCTACTGATTTGTAATGCCATTTCTGTCATATTTTGTGTCCATATATATTTGATCAATTTCCTGGCTTTCAATTGTGTTCCTTTTACCTATTTATCTTGTTCAAAACTATTACCATATTTTCCAATTATATTTTTAAATAAGCCTTTATATATTAGTGTAATTGTTCCCATCTTTTTCTTGTATGCCTTGGCTATTTAGAAACGTTTTGCCCTTTTATACATTAATGAATAAGAGTTTGATCAAAAGAATTTTGATTTAGATTGCAATGAATAAAAAAAATATAGATTATTCATATGAATATGATACATATGTGTATTTATATCTTATTTTTTGTTACAAGGATATATAATTATCAAATATCATCCAGAGACCCTACTTTAGGTAAATAACCTAGTATACATTATGAATGCCTTGGCTATTTGGAACCTTTATATATATATTTTTTTTTTTTTTTTTTTGCAATATTACAATTGGACACATAGTGACATTGGCCTCTATTTCAATACACATACACATTTACAGAAAACTCAAATGTAAAGGATCTGACATCTTTTATTTTTTAATCTAGAGACTAGAAAAACAGGTTGTGTGACCATAACTCCTAAGGTCATGGCTGCCTGAGCCTACTATAATAGCCCTTATTAACCTCAGTTCATGATAAATATGAGTTTTTCTGTAGTCTTTCTTGATAGATATCTGATTATTGAACCTTAACATCACCCAATGAACAGTTCATCCCTAACAGGTGAAGTGTCAAGTCTAGCAGAAGTAATTCCCCTGAGGGTCCCAGTACAGTGTCATATTTAACTTGAATTTCTTTGAGTCAAATGTTTAACTGGTTGCGATGTTCTTCAGATCTAAATTTCTCAATCTGGGTAACAGATTATAGGCAAGACAAGTTATTTTCTTAGTTTAGTTGAGGTAGAAAAATTAATCTGTTGCTTTGACTATAGTCAAATTATTTCTCCCGTTTAAGTTTATTATTGCTATCAATGATATAATTTAATTTAGCTAAGGCTCTTTGCCATGCATCATCCTCCAATATTTTATGACTCAAGTATTTTAAGTAACTATTATGTACCAGATTCCACAGTTTTTTAAAAATTATTGATATTTATTACATTTTTTTTCTCAATAATATATTCATTTCTCAACATTGACATTTTATCTCAATCTTTATTTCAAACCATATCATCCACCAAAATTCCAGTGTCCTTTACCACCACCTTTTCCCCTTTCCATCCTTCCCCACTCTCACCCCTAGGGTAGTCATCATCTTGTGTCCTGAGAGTTTTTACTGGTGTTTATCTGTTTATTTATTTCATATCATCACATACCACATATGAGTGAAACTATCCTGTAAGTCTCCTTTTCTTTCTGACTTATTTTTCACTTAACATGATCCCTTTCAAATTATCCAGATTGTTGCAAAGGGCACAATTTCATTTTAGTAGCTGCATAAAATTCCATTGAGTATATATATCACAGCTTTGTCTAGTCATCTGTTATTGGGCATTTAGGTTGTTTCCATGCCTTGGCTGTTGTGAACTGTGCTGCTATCAACATAAGGGTGCAGATTCTGATTAAAATTTTATATCCTCTGGATATATGCCCAAGAGTGGGCTTGCTGGGTCAAATGGTAGATTCATCATTCTTTAAGGAATCTTTATACTCTTTCATTTCCAAGGTCGCACCAATTTACATTCCCACCAATAGTGGAGGAGGGTGTCTTTTTCTCCAAACTCCCTCCAGTACCTGCTATTTCCAGTCTTTTTTATGTGGGTTGTTCTCACCAGTGTGAGATGTTATTGCTGTAGTTTTTATTTGCATTTCTCTTATGGTGAGTGACATAGAACACTTCTTTCAGGTGCCTGAAGGCCATCTGTGCTTTGATAGGTGTCTATTCAGTTCTTTTGCCCATTTTTTGTGTCAACCATTTGCTCTTTTACTGCTGATGTGTGTGTGCTTTCTGTATATTCTGGAGACTAAGCTCTTATCATATGTATTCTGTGTGAATATCTTTAATTCTGTGGGTCGTCCTTTTGTTTTAGTGGTGGCTTCTTTTGTTGTCTTCAGTTTGCTATATTCCCAGTTGCTTAGTTTTACTTTGACTTCTTTTGCCATAATGTTCCTTCCCCCAGAATTTTTGAAGTTGAAGTTATGAAATGCTTTTCCCACAGTCTTCTAGTTATTTTATGGTTACAGTTCTTCTGTCCAGGTCTTTGATCCATCTCAGGTTAACTTCTGTGTATACTGATAATAAGTAATCATTTTCTTTTTTGTCTTTTTTTCTTTTTTCAGATGTCTTTTCAGTTTTTCCAGTACCATTTATTAGGTAGACTTTCCTTACTCCATTGTATGGTTTTGGTTCCTTTGTCATAGATTAGCTTTCCTTATAGGTGTGATTTTATTTCTGGGGCTCTTGATATGATCCCATTGACCAATGTGTCTGTTTTTGTTTGAGTACCAAGCTGTTTTGATGATGATTGCTCTATTAATGTAGCTTGAGATTAGGAAATGTGATTTACCCTGTTCTTCTTTTTTTCTCTTTAAGATAGCTTTGGTTATTCCAAGGCCTTTTGTGATTCCATAGAACTTAACTAATGTCCCTGGAATTTTTTTTGGTTGTTCTTATTAGTATTTCCTCTCTCTTTTTCTTAGTGATTCTAACTAGGGGTATGTCAAATTTGTTTTTTAAAAAAATAACTCTTGTATTTGAATGCTCTTTTTGTTTTCAATTTCATTTATTTCTTCCCTATTTTTTTTTTTTTTTTTTTTTTTTTTTTTTTTTTTTTATCATTTGCTTCATTCTGTTGATTGGTTTTAATTGTTCTTCCCTTTCTATTTCCTTCCGGTGTGAGGTTAAGGATTATATTTGGGCTCTCTCTTGGTTTTTGATATGCCCTTATATGTCTCCAAACTTTCCTCTTAGAACTCCTTTCACCATGTCCCATATGTTTTAGAAATTTGTCTCTGTATTTTCATTTATTTCATTTATTTCATTTATTTCTTCAATTGCATCAGTGATTCACGGGTTGTTTAGAACTATGCTATTCAATATTCACATCTTTGTGGTTCTTTATTATTTTGGTTCATTTCTTATTTCACCTCTTTGTGGTCAGAGAAGATGCTTTCTATGATTTCAATCTTGCTAAATTTGCTGAATTTTGTTTTGTGTCCTAGAATATGGTCTGTCCTTGAGAATGTTCTATGTACACTTAAGAAAAAAATGCATATTCTTTTTTGTTGTGGTAGAATACTCTCTATATGTCTGTTGGTCTATGCAATCTATTATTTCATTTAGGCTTCTTATTTCTTGTTGACTTTCTGCCTGGATTATATATCTAATTGGCGTTTGTGGAGTGTTGAAGTCCCCTATTATTATTACATTACTGACAATGTCTGTCTTTAGTTCTGTCATTATTTGTTTTATGTATTTAGGTGGTTCTGAATTGGTTCATATATGTTAAAGATAGTTGTTTCTTCTTGATGGATTACTCCCTTGACTATAATGTAGTGTCCATCTTTGCCTCATGATATACTTTTTAGTTGGATATTTGTTTTTTCTGACATTAGTATTGTAGTTCCTGATTTCCTTTCATCACTATTGCTTTGATGTATTTTTCCATAGCCCTTGACTTTCAACCTATGCTTGCCTTTGGATCTGGTATGTGTTTCTTGTAGACATAATATTGATGGGTACTATTTTTCTATCCATCCAACAGATATATGTTTTTTGACTGGTGAGTTCATTTCATTAACATTTAGGGTAAAGACTGAAATTCAGGACTTTAGTACTGTCATTTGAACCTTTGTTTTCTATTGGTTTTCTCTTCCTGTTGCTTCATTTCCTGCTTGTTCCCCACCTTGTACGGTTACAGTGTCTGTGTTGTCAGTATTGTGTACTTCCTGGCTATAGATCTCTTTATAATTGAGTTATGAGCCTGTTCCATGAGTTTTCTCTATCTGTACTGTTGTGTGATAGTCTTTGTGAGTTGATGCAATATCATTTTATATATTTTCATAGATTCCCTGTTTTTCTTTCCCTCTTTAGTATGTTTTATTATGTCCTGTTGATCTCATCTTAATTAAACTTTATAATTTTCTTTTAAAAAGTTATCTATTATAAAATAACTCAAGATAGTGAATTTCCTTTCCCTCCAAATATTATTTAGAATAAATAGAAGTTTTACTACTCTTTTTGAATAGATTATTTAGATTATGAATAATTCTTTAAATATGGACTCACAATTTCAACAAAATTTTCTATCACTGGTACATTATATTTTGATATTTGGGTACTTTATGTAAAGGTAACTTTTTCAAAGAAGATTTTAGGAAATGATCACTATACCGTTGATAGGAGAATTTCAAATAGCATATATCATAGAGTACTAATGGCTAGAAATCAAAGAATTGATGAGAATATACAAAATCTGAAGTATTATATTTATGGTTAGCTATTAACGATTGTCTCTAATCCCTTATTGAGCCCTCAATATGTGCTCTACAATAATGAAATTTCTTTAAGCATCTTTCCTTAACAGTGAGCATCTAAGGGAAAATCTATTTCTGTCTTTTCTAGGTTATTTCGCTAGTCTAATAATTAAATTGACATAAAACAGATTAAATAGAGAAAACCCAATTTAATTATGTACAGGAGACCTAAAGGTAAATTAGACAATTGAGGATTCTTTACCTTCCTGAAAGAATGGGTGCCTGGGACTTCAAGGAATGAAAAAGAACCTGTAGCTTCAATGAAGAGAGCAATTCACAGGAAAGTAAGAAGACTGAGCATTTGGTAATTAGTTGTTTTCCCAGTAATGCAAATAAGTCTTTCAGATCTTAAAAAAGATACATATACATATCTATATATATAGATATGTATATCTATATATATAGATATACATATCTATATATATAGATATACATATCCTTTTTTTTTTTTCTGGTACAGAGTCCCTATTTAAATTGTTTTAAGCAATTTTCCTCTGACATCAGAGTTACCTGAGGCTCAACCTTTGGAATGAAGAGTTAGGAGTCAGATTGCTCCTTGGGCCTCATCATTTCAGTCTTCTTAGTTGATACCTAGGTAAGTTGACTGGAAATGCTGACAAAGGCAGCAATTAAAAATTGTTGAGCCTGACCTGAGACCTCTTTACGCTTCCTATTATTTCTGTTAAGGATTTTAAGAGATGTTAAGGATTTAAGTAGCAATAAGATTGGTATGAAAGCAAAGATATTCCTATAAAGAGAAATGATAGAGAAATCTGAGTTAATATTACTCTTTAATAGGAAGAGAGGGTGAGACTACCAAGAGTGCAGAGGATAGTTTGGATAGAGCAGTGGATTCTTGAACGCAGTAACTTTGGGAGGACTTGGTACGACTCTGCCTCCTGGATCATTAGTAGCCCACAACCAGTTTAGCTTACAAAAGAGAAAAAAATATGTTCTTATTTGGTAAAGCTTGAAAACCTGATTTTTCACAAATTTTTGAACATGAAAATATCAGTAAACAATGGTTTCTTTAAATAATAAAGAGTAAAATAACCATAGTTAAAGATTTGGTTAAATATAATTGACAATATTTGATTGAATTTGCAGTATACAATGTTTTAAAATAGTAAATAGAATAGTAACTACACATATTAGAACTTTTAGGGATTTTTTATAACCTTACAGCACACACATCAATTATTAAACTTTCATATAGAATGTTTAACCCTTAAAATTTGATTTTCAAAGAAACTTATTCCATTCTTAATTGCTGTAACCACACTAAGATACTTCTTTAAGTACTTCTTCCACAAATATTTTTCACTTCCATAAACCTTCCTACTACATGCCAAGTTCACTCATTTTGCCCTTAATTCATTACTTCACTAAAGACAAAATTTCCACAGAACTTTCTTATTAAAATAAAAACCCAATCTATATTTTTCCATTCAGAAACATGTTCATTCACTTTCATCTTTTTTTCTAGAACCTAGCTGAAGCTTATCTAGTTTGCATAGCTCATAAGGCAGGGTCTGAGTACCACCTTCAGCCTTCCATCAGAGCTCCCAGCAGTTTGTGAGTCCCTGGGGCCATTGCTGGCAATGACAGGCCAGGTGGGAATGTCCTCTTACCTTGATGACCTGGGGACATTTAGACTTGTAATGCCTCCTCTGTCCACACCACAAAGGGCAGGGCCCCAAGAGAACTTGAGGGTTGGGGCACTGAGGAGGCCCAAAGGCCCCCCTGCTTGCATTTGAAGCATGGGTCCAGAAACACAGGCCTGGTATCCATTGAGACCCTGAGCCAAGCTGGGTGCCAACAGCAAGGTCTCTAGTAGTGGCCAGGAGCTGAAAGCCCAGTTATTAGACTTCTGCCTTAGCCTGATCTTTTTGTTGTTGCTACTGAGGTTCCTTTTCTCTATTATTAAAGACCTGAAAGGCTGCCTGAAGAAGATTTTTTGAGGGGTCTGTGGGCCATTTACATTTTTTTTTTTTTTTAATTTGCAATGGTAGAGGATAATAAAGAGATTATGGAAAGATTATTAACACAGGTCACATATTCAAACTTCCTGAAAGTAGTTGGGCCTGAAGAGAAAGTGCCTAAGCAGAATTTCATTTGAGAGAAAGAGACCAGTCAAGAAAAGGAAAAATGAAGACAGCACAGACCAGCCCTTACTCTGGTTAACTAGGCTAAGGGAAGAACAGGTGCCCTAGGAGAGCAGAAATAACAGAATTCAGTTTTAAGTCTGGTGGTGCATTTGTGCCTGCACCCTTGAGTAAGATCGGGGAAGAGTGGATCAGAAGCAAAGGTTGTAGCTGGGGTTGGAGATTATTAGGAGGACAATGGGAATGGAAAAACTATTTCTGTGGGGTTAATAGGCTCTGAATTCAGAAAATTGGAGAGAAATAGGAAAGAGGCAGTTTAAGAAAGTAGAGAGCTTTAGACTTAGAGCAGAGATAAAAACAAGTTTGAAGGAGTTTCCCAACCAGTTTCCACTGCCATGCCAAAAATTATTCAAATTGCATCGAATGGAGGGGTTGAGGGTGCCATTTGAGGGCCTCAGTGACCCATGGAGCTTGCATATGGGGGTGTAGTTTCTCTGGGTAGAGTTGAGATGTATGTTAGGGAAGGGGTTGCTGAAGAGTTTGAGGAATTCAAGGCAATCGTGAGGAGAGAGCGTGGCATCTGAGGGTGGCAGGGACAGGAGGGTTACAGGGTTGAGAGAATTTATGGAGAGTTGGAGAGAGATCTGTGGGTTGTGGAGAAGGTGAGTGTGTAGTCATTGTATTCTGCAAGGAGAGGCATTAGAAATGGCTTGATGAGAAGTGAGAGACTGGAGGGAGCGTGAGGAGATTTGGATTTGAGCATAAAGGATAAGGCATAAGGCTTTCTGCCCTAAGAGGGCTGCAGTGGCTAAAAACATGGAGGCACTGAGGCCACCCTCTACAGAGGGAATCAAGAGATTGGGACAAGTAGGCTATGGCATTGAAAGAGGGGCCCTCCTTTTGGGATAAGAGTCCAAGTGTGAAGCTGCCTTGGGGATCTATGTACAGTTGGAAAGGTCCATCCAGGGATGGGAAGTCTAAGGCTGGTGGTTGGAGCAGAGCAGCTTTTACCTCTTGGAAGGAGCATTGATTTGAGAGGGGACTGGATAGGGTTGAGTCAGTGTCTTGTCCTGCAATAGTTTGTATAGGCGCTTTGTTAGGAGAGCAAAGTTAGGAACCCAGACCAGAAGAAATTGGCTAACCCCAGAAAGAAGACAAGTTCTTTTTTTTGTAGTGGGGAAGAGATAAGCCTGGAGGGGAGTTTTTCTCAAGGAGGAGATCGCCTTTGTTCCTTGTGATAGAATGAGCCCTAGATAAGTGACCTGGGGTAGATAGAGTTTGGCCTTTTTAGGAGAAAAGGATACAAAGGATTGGATTGTGTCACTAGGGCCAGGAGGAAGGCTTTTTGGGGGATTATAGGAAAGAGAAGAAATGCTCCTATCTTGAATAGACTGTCTCTTCCTAGAAGAGGAGTAGGGCAGGTTGGAATTACTAGGAAAGAGTGAGTGAAATCTTGGGTAAAAGTCTGGTCTCCTAGGAGGCAATTAAGAGGAGGGGTACAGAGTGGCTGGGACTGCTTTTTATCAATGCCAGCAACAGAGAGTGGAGAGGTCATTAAAGTTTCCCAATACTCAGGCAGAAAGAATAGGTTGCCTCCCACTACCCTCCTTTCTATGAAGAAGGAGACTAGGTGCCCTGCCATTGCTAGGCTAATGTGTGGTTCAGCAGCTGAGATGGGAACTGCTGGGTGCCTGAACCCTGGCCTCATCATTCCCAGGACAACCCCAAGGGGTCCTGTACTGAGAGACCAGGGGTCTGGACTGGATTTGGACCGATTAGTGCTCTGAGGGGTGTTCAGAGAGCAATGCACTTTTCCAGGGACCTGGCTACCAGCAGAGAGGGCAAGGCCCTGGAGGGGGCCTGGGGTTAGGGCACTACTGAGCCCAGTGTCCAGGTTTGTTATAGCTAAAGCACACCAGGTGGTAATTGGCTGACCCCTTTGCATTCAAAGTTTCCTTCAGCTGCTTAAGGTGGAGGACCTCAGTGAGGAGAAGATAACAGGCATGATCTCTCAGCTGCCTGTCTCACTCTTGGGCCTCCTGTCTGTTCTGCCTGAGATTTATTCCTTTATGACCTTGTAAATCAGCTCTCCACCTGCCTGCAAAGAGGCAGATGAGATAGTGGGCAAGCTTGAGAAGGTATGGGGAACCAGGCTGATACCTGCCTGGAGTCAGGAAGCTGGAATGGCAACAGACCTTCAAGGGAAATCAATGGGGTTATCCTCATTTGATCAGCATGCCTCTGGGCTGTAAAAATCCACTCCTTCTCTTCAGGGTGGTGGCAAAGAGGGTGAAAGAGATGTGAATGTGCATGACACCTGCAAAAGGGGGTATAAACTGATAGAGGAGGGTATGGAGAAAGGGGGATCAGAGGAGATTGAGGGAAGGGGGTGGGAAGGGAGACTGGAGGGACTTTGGCATGGGGAGAGGAGCCAGGTGTGGTAGGGGTGGAGTCCTCATAAGGCCATCTGGCTGTTGATTTAGGGCTAGGGAGTCAGAGATGTCTTATCAGGATGGACTGGAATGTTAGGAGGCAGAGGGATTAACAATTCTATCAGAAGGCTGTAGTCACTAGCCCTTAAAGCCACAGATGTGTAACTAAGAAACATCAGACATACCAGGGCCCCCTGGCCTTCACCCTAGGGGAATCTGCAGATGCCTGCAGTTCAGACCAGGAATCTTATCTATAACCCAGCCTTGAGCACTTTGGATTTCACAGCTAGGCAAGGCAAAAGGGAGAAAGGAGGAATAAACAATGATTAAAGTGTATCTTCAGTTTTTTCTACAACAGCTTTTTTTAGCAGCAAAACAGTTTCAGAAAATAATGACAGCTCCTGAAATTCCTGGTCACTATCAACCACTGGCTAAGAAAGCAGCCCCTCCACACCTTCATCCTCTAGTGGCTGAAGTGTTGTTTAAAAGTTTCAATGTGAGGCTTCTGGAATTAGGGAGCTTCAGACTCTGCCCCATGCATGGGTCCCCATTCCCCCTCCCTGCAATGGAGCCGTTTTAGACTCTATCCCTTTATCCCTTTTGATAATTTCCTCACATTACTTTCAAATCTTTTAGTTAAATCAACTTGAATTAAAAAATAATAGGAAGTTTTAGTATAATTTCATTACATATATGCATGTATATGTATATATACAAATGTATATATATTCAGAGTCTCAATATTAAAATTTTCTTTTAAATAATACCTCCCACTGATTCAGACAGGGCTTACTGACTAAAAACACCTTCGCTTACATTTTAGAAACACTTACCTTTTTGTTTAATTTTCCAATATCTTTCTTCTATTTTCATAACTTTTTGAGAATACTTTTATTACAGAGCATTCATTGTATAGCTTAGAGATTCTATAGAAGTACAATAGAATTGACTCTAGGTTGAGATTCCAAGAACTCAGGCATAAATGTGAAAGCATGCTAAGTCCCTTCAGCAAGGAGGTTGCTAAGGCCACTACAACTTTACACAGAACCCAGCCACCTACTACTGGCAGCAATGGATGCCCTCTCTCCCTGTTACCTGTTTGAATAAATGTCTAGCATTGGTGCATTTTACTGGTATCTACATCACTTACATTTATTCTGCACTAACAAGTGAGGTTCAGAAATAATGTTTCTGTGTTACATGTTAAAATAATTTGATTTATGCGGGTCTATCAAAATGAGGAACATTCCAGAGATTTTAGGCAGGCATGAATGATCAATGTCCACTACATCACATTGTTATGCTACTCAAAGACATTTATTTATCCTTAACAACCATACAGATTCACTTTTGTTAGAATAATATTTACTTAATGTATGAATCATCAAGCTTGATTTGTGAGGAAGCTGATCAAAAACAGAAAAACATTGCAAAGAGTAAGCTACAAATAAGAAAAGAAAAAGGTTCTCTTTGGCATATATATATATTATATTTTTATAATATATATTATATATATTACATATATTCTATTTTTCACTTTTACAGTATTTTCTCTGAGATCCTAACTGGCAACATCAGTCACAAAACAAAATTACTAATTGTAGTGAAGCCTGGATCTAACTTCTGGATTCTTGTATAACCTCTGAAAATACATAATATAAATGTGAGTGCTGAGTCTTATCTTAGGAAAAAGAGATACTTATCTAAATATCACTTTGTTATAACTATCATGAAGGGAATTGCAATTAGTTCACATTTTTATTCATATGTGTCTATGTATAGCTATAAAAGTGATTATTACCCCTTGACTAGACGATAATTTGTATAACATATAACATTCATAGAACTATGAAAAGTATATCACAATAACACTATTTTAGATTAAGGACAAGGTATTGCAGGGTGATAATGTGGAGGTTGTTTGGAGCATGTCTTTCTACTCAGTGATTATGGCCACAGATGAATATAAAGACTCCTGGCTGAGTGCCTCAATCAGCCTTGTCTAGCTTAGTAAGCCAGAGGTTTGTTGGCAGAACTCTGCAATTTGGCAACACCTTCTGGGGCACAGAAGCATAGGATCCATGCTTCACCTTATGTTCAGCTCAGGCACAGTCCACTGAGGAGAGGAATATTGTTTCAACAGAGCATGCTCAGGAGAAGTGATCTGATGGAACAAATTGTGGGCAAGTTATCATTATTTCTTTACTGATAGTTTAAAAATAATGTTTCGAATCAACTATAAGTCAAGTGTATTTTAAAGTGTATTAGTGTGTGAGACACTTTGACATAAAAAGATGTCTGTCTTTATGGACTTCATTTCTAGAAGGAAATATATATATGTATACATACTAAGTAATTTCATTATTATATAAGAAATGAAGTTATTATGGAAATAAATTTTTTAAAGTATTAGTAGAGATTATAAACACTCATTTTTTCTTCATCACAGATCCTAACTACTATTTTCCTTTACTATCACAGTTTTTTGTTTGTTTTTGGTTTATGGAAGTGACATTGCATTATACATTATGTAGCATTAGAATGTGCATCATTATAAATCAACATGTGTAGATACTCTGTTCAACACTAATAGTCCAATTCTATCCTTTACCATATAATTGTTGACCCCTTTGATTTGTCTACCTTTCTCCTCTTTCACTTCTAGTAACCACCTTTAGTCTTAAAGAATAAAACTCTGTTTTATCTGGTTCTTTTTGCTTGATCTGTCTATATAGTGTATATGGTGAAATCATATGGCATGTGTCTTCTTTGTATGATATATTTCATAAGCATAATACATTGTAAATCCATTCATGCTGTTACACTGGGCAAAATTTCAAGATTTCATCTTTTTGATAGCTAAGTAATATCCCATTAGGTATATATACTTCATCTTTATCCATTCATCTGGTGATGGTTACTTAGGTCAATCCCAGCTCCTGGCTATTGTAAATAATGGTGCAATGGTGCATATATCTCTTCAAATTAGGTTTTGTTTTTGTTTGATTTTTATGGTAAAAACTCAGAGGGGGATAACTGGATCATATAGAACATATATATATGGAACATTGAATTATAACATTATATACATGTAAGGTATATATCATAGTAAATCAGCATCTTTATATTAATTTCACCACTATTTCAGTTTTTCCTTCAATATGCAATTAATCTCCTTTACCCTGTTTTCCCACCCATCCTCCCCTTTCTTGCCCTGAAATCATTTATTTGTTTCTTTTTTAACTGAAAGTCTATTTTTGTTTACGAGTTCTTTTCTTAAGCCTATTTTTGTTTCATTTAATTCATTCATTTTTGGTATCTCTACACACCGTATAAGAGTGATATCATACAATGTCTGTCTTTCTCCTTCTGACTTAATGACACTAAGCATAATGCCTACAGGTTCAGCCATGTTACTGCAAATGACAGAATTTTATCTCTTTTGATAGCTGAGTAGTGTTCCATTGTGTATATATACCACATCTTGAATATGTAGAAGGGCAGAGACAAAAACAAATAATATTTACTCCTGAAAAATTACAACCATTTTTCTGGCAGCTGTTATAATAAAGGATTGATATAAGCTAATTAGGAGTACAGATAACTTTCTGTCCCATAGTTGATCTTAAATGATAGTTTAATTGTTTTTTATCTATATATGTGGTAGAAACCTATTTTCATGCTTGTACTCTTTGAAATTTTAGCTTATTATTTCTCTGTACTGTCAATGATCTAGTAGACTTGAGAAAAGTTAGACTTTATAGTGTTTTCTGGCTTCTTTCTGTTTTTGTTTGGCTAGAAGTAAATTTATTTTCAGATTTCTATATCCTCAATAAAATCAGAAAGTCATTGTTTTTCCTGGAAAGATATTTTTTTAATGAAATTTTTTAAATATCTCATAGGATAAGAACTACTAATTAGAATCGTATTAAATAGGACTTCAAATGTCTTGTTTTCCTATTACTTCTTCAAACCAATTTTTGTTGGGTTATAACCCAAATCAAGTAAACCTAAAATTAAAAAGGAAAACATAGATCAAAAAATCATAGAACTGTGTGATTTCTGCAACACACATTTAAGCTTTTTCTTTTGAACTATAATTGTATTGTTGGAATCTGATATAAATATATTGGATTATCAATAAGGGCCTTGAGCCAGCACGTATACCATAAGCTTTTAGTTTTTTCTTTTATTAAACCCAGATAATCACTTAGACTTATATTAGTTCTTTCTATTCCCTAGCTGCCAGTAACCACAGAATCTGATAAATACAAAGCTGGGAAGTAAGTCATATTAAAAAGTCCCTAAGATGACATCACTTAAAAGAGAAATCTGCAAACTTCAGCAACTGGAAATCGATATAATTTCCATACAGTTTTAAGCTTACAATTTTTTACCTTATTTTAAATAATCATAAAAATTTTATTTTAGGAATAACATGTTTGTGTGCTTAAAGTATATTTGTTAAAACCTTTTACCTTTGCATATAGCTCATCATTTTTGGGAAAGTATCTATTTTAAGTAAGTGATAAAGTTAAGCTTCATTGACAAACCAGTCACATCAAATTTACTGTCAGAAAAGACTGATATCATTTTTAAATTTAAATAAATTGTATACTCATCACACATGCAGACATCTGTGTATTCAAGTCAGAACAGGTTTAAAATAGGTAACTGGATGCCTATCAAGAGAATAAGGCCCAGAGTCTTCTCATTAATAGTTTATAACATAGATGAGGGCTGCTTTTGGTGTCACAAACTTATTTGATGCCATTTTATTTGTACACCTAGGACAATCTACCAGTGTATAATTTTAAATGGCTGAGAACTGCTTTGGTTTTATATATTGGGAAGGGGTACTTTGTGAGAGGCAAGCTGGGGAAGGGAAAAAAAAAATGGCAAAACTCCAACACTATTGCAGGCATAACACATTTTAATTTTAGATAAATTATAAGGATCCAGAAGATCTGGAAACTGTTTTGCCTCTGTTCCTCTGTTCCATTTGGTGTGTCTTTCATTACCTTTGGAATTTGTGTATACCAGTTGAAGAGTACTGTTTTAGTTTACTCTAAGGGTGATAATGACCTGAATGTGTTTTAAGATGTTTACTTAATACTGGTGGTGATAACTAACTTTTCAGAGGGCTCATTCTATGACAAACAATATTAAATGACTCAAAGAAATGTTATAGATTTGGTTTCTTCATCGTATCAATTCCAGTGTAGTAAATTGAAACAGAGTTATAAGTAAGTGATCAAGGTAACACTGTTAAATATTCAGAAATAACGGAAGTAAAACCAATGAATCAACAAATTTGTAATTAGTAAAAGTTTGTTGTGCAACATCAAAGACAGTTTGTGAAATAGGGAGAACTCAAACCAAATGCTGAATGAGCCTCAGAGGAATATTTTTATAAAGCAGCTTGTAGAGTGAGGATGCAGTGAATTTTTTTTTTTTTTCACTTTGATTGGTTCCAATATTCACGTTTTCTTAAATGACAGGGTACTGGTTATTGGTTATTTCCCATCTGCTTTGGGGAACAGTTTTTCAGTTTTACTTACAGTTTTTCAGAGGCATAACCAAGATGTGACCTAAATCAAGTTAATCCCACTTGTCTTGCAAAATAAACTAAATTAAACTTCCCTTGTACGACTAAACTGAGTTTCTCTGCTGAGAGAATTTTAAGACTGCTCTCAATTTATGTTTGATGTTTAACAACCTAATATATGTTGGAATCCAAGTAGTTTGAATCCAACTCTGGGGCACTTAGGCTATAATGAATGCCTCTCTCAAGAGCCTTTCCTGGTAACCTCAACAGACTCCTATTCCTTGTTTTGTATTTTAGTAGATTGATATAATGTAAAATAAGGCATCTCCATCTTTAATACATGTATGAATCACATGCATTTTTTATCACTGGATTTTTTTAAATGCACATTCTGTGTCATTAGTTTTTGGACAAGATCTGAGATTCTGCATGTCTGACAATTTGTAGGTGATGCACTGCAATCATTCCTTGGTCCCTGGTCTAAGTGGATCAATGACTTTTAATCCTAAATGCACAGCAAAATCACCTTATCTCCACTTCTGAAATCTGGGGAAGGAGTACTAATGTTTGAATTATGTAAGACTTTCACGGGTTATTTTAGGTAACAGCTGGAGTGAGGAACCTTAATTGAAATGTTATATTTGAAGCTTTCTCATATTTCCCTTAATTAAGTTCACTAAGGGCTGTGGAAAAGCTCCAGAATTTTAACTATGAGAGGTTGGTCAGAAAGATGAAACTACAGGATTTGTCTTTAAAAACTTAACTAAGGAGCTGGAAAAATTGGAGGGGAGCTGATGATGTTAAGACTAAAGATAACCTTGACACGCTACATTCATTTTTATGTAGTGTTTTGAGATTTTTCTCTAATTTTGTTATTACTCATCCATAAATTATAAACATCTCAAAACTGAAAGTTGTGAAATTTTGTGACTTCCTCTTACCAAATGAAAGAACTCAGCAAGGTCACATTCATTCTGTGTTGTGTTTGATAATTTATTCATTCAACAAATATTTACTGTGCCAACACATATTTTCTAAGTCAAACAACATACTAGAAAATTAAAGATGTAGGATACAATCCCTATCCTCAAAGAGTTTCGTGTCTACTTAGGAGAGGGAGAGAAGGAAAGAGATACTTGCCCTAAATATATATGGAAGTGTTCTGAAGGGGTTTTTGAAAGGAGATAAAATATTCCAGAGAGAAGCACTCAGACTCAGAAATTTATTCTAAAAATAATGTTAATAAGTACTTTATATTTAGAGACTATGTGTAGGTTCATTCAAATGTGTTACCATAACACAGCTATTGAAAAAATTAAAAACTCTCTCAGCCTAGTGATCTTTTTGGCTCAAGAGTTGTTGAACTGGATGCCAAAACATCTTTCAGCAATGGGGTTCAAAATTAAATACTATTTGTTAAATGAAGTTTATTCATTGTTCACCTGAATCAGTAAAAAAAAAAACCCAACAACAACTTTAATAGCAAAAAAGAAATTTTTTTCTAAACATATTTCAATACATATTATCTGCATACATTTGAGGGAAATTAAAATTTTTAATTGGCTTTTTTGTTTAAAACTTTAATGGCATAAATGTTTTAAGAAAATACATTGTGAATATGCAATCGGTATATATCTTTTTTATTCAACAAAATCGAACAGGCCGAACAAAACAAAAACAAAAACAAAAACAAAAGAAACCTTCTGGTATATAGAACAAACATAATGAAGATGACTTCTGCATTTTAATTTCAAGTTAAAGATGTTGGGCGTATCTATATATATATATATATATATATATATATGTATATGTATATATATTTAGCTTCCTGTGGTAAAAGCTGTTTCCATAATATAAAGGCAAGCAAATTATCTCAGTGGCCATTCTTTCTAAATTCCCACGATGTGGACAAATCTATTTGCAAAGCAAACAGATTTCATGCTCTTGTTCTCTACAAATATCAGAACAACTTCAGAGGTATGGAAAGTCTGTGATCACCTCAGTTTTTGGTGTGTTCCCTTAAGTTGTTGGTGTATCAGGGCACATTAGCTCAGACTATGTAACTAGAAAACTGCCAAAATTAGAATCATAGAAATTAAAATTAAAATATTGATTACTTCGCAACAAGGAACATATATTTATGTCAATATATCATATTGTTTGTTCATAAAATAAGAACTTCCTGGGGTGAAAATTTGAAATGGCCCACATATAAGAAATGCAAGAAGAGCTGGAAGAAAGAGGTAAATTGTGCCGGATTTCTTGATGACAATTTTAGTAAGAGAACTTACATGTAAGTTTTGTCTTAGGCAGGACCCTCCATAATTTAAAGTTTGTATAGAGGTCTTAACAAGCTTCAGTGTCAAGGCGGCATCACTGAAAACAGCCTCCACCATGGGGATAGCGGGCAGAACACATATTCCAAGGACTGGGAAAGAGTCAGGAGCCTCTGCTGTCAGCGGTTCAGCTCGCAGGTCAGCCCGCGGTCACTTCCTCTAAATGAGATCAACATCGTTAACTTTCCTTGAAAGCTTGCACCTGAGGTATAGTCACAGCTCACACCTTCCTTTAGACTCCTTTTTGAGTGCAGTAGGCATTTAGTCTACAGAGCTATAGACAATGTAGTTTCTTCTGAGCCAAGGGAGTTAAGGTTGTTTTCTGAGTAATTCAGACCTTGTCAGTCTCTTTCCAGTTGTCATCAAATTGCCTACCACTCTTTAATTTTTATTACTATTCAAAATTTTCAACCATATTAATGTGTGTGCTTTGTAAGTGAAACTGTTAGATTAGATTTGTGGAGTTTTGTTTTTTTTTTTATTTCCTAGCTCTTTAAATTATAATTTCTAATAATTAAAATCCGAGATGGTTATTGAATATGGGAATGGCTTATGGGGACTTTAAATTTTACTCTCCAATTCCAGTTTTGAGTAGGTCACCTTTAACTCTGTTCTGTTGCATGGTGATAATTTCCACCCCTTAATCTGAGACCTCGTAGGTATGCTATCTTACATTACAAAAGAAACCTTGCAGTTGTGATCAATCAAGGATACAATAGTCAGACACTTACCCTGGGTTTTACAGGTGGTCCCAGTGTAGCCATTAGGACCCTTTTAAAGGGGTGGGGGGGGGTGGAAGGGTCAAAGTAAAGAGTAGAAGAAAAGATGGCGGAAGCAAGAGGTACAAGTAATAGGAGTTAAGGGTCAGAGCACAAGGGTTAGAAACAAGCTCTGACAGTGGAAATGGGCAAAGAAATGCTCCCTCAGAGACGCCAGAAAGAACCAGTCATGCTGTCACCCTGACTTAAGACTAATTTTGGATTTTTTGCCTTCAACCTACAAGGTAACAAAATCTTTTTAGTAGCTAAGTTTTTGCTAACTTACAGCAGTGTTAGGAAACAAATGCACGAGGTTTTTTGCAGTTACTCATGTAATGTATAATAAATGAAATGAAAGAATTAAATTCAAATAGCTCATCTTATGAGTAGCATGGGGATAGCAGTCAATTTCACCATAGATTAACAATAACTGCCATGACAATTACTGAAAACAGGAGACAAAAATATCCGAAGGGATTCTAAGCCTCTCATTAATTTTTAAGTTGATTTCTCTTTAGAGGAGTAAAACTATGGACAACTTCTCAATCTTTTCAGGAGAGGTGAGAAAGAAACGTGCATATTAAATACCGAATATTTACTAAATGTTTAATGTTTAACAAAGAAATTGGGGAAACTTCTGGAAATGTCAACATATGCTTAATATTTTTTTCGGGATCAGTTCAAAACAGTCATGATTTTAATCAGCAAATTGTTCTTAAAGCTATGCAGTGTGATTCTGCTTATTGTCAAATGCCGCGAATGTGGCTTATCTTGAAATGTAGCTCATTCATATAAAAATGTATTATTGAAGGAGTTTAATAGATTTTTCAAAATATTTTTGTTAATTTGATTCTAAAGTTGAGGTCTTAATGTTACTAGCAACATTTGAAGATGACTTGACTTTTTAAACATTTTAGGGGTCTCTGTTTAAAAAGTTAGTTATCAAAATATTATTCCAAAGAGATACTGTGACTCTCACAAGTGTGGTTTGCTTAATTTTGAGTTTTGCAGATACTGTAAAAATGAGTGATAATTCATAGGGAAATGGTTGTTTCTTCCTCAGACTTAAACACTGTTTAAAATATGAATTAGCTAATGAATTTGTGCCCATCCAAATTTTACTCTAAAAAACGCTCAGCACTGATAGTTTTGAAAATATAAGCCCACAGGAGAACAGAAGATAAAAGTTGTGTTTTTAAAAATTCACTTATTTCTGGTATGTGAGTCACGACAGCAGCTTGGTGGTGCTATTTGCACAGCCATCAGCAACCGGATAAAAGGGATCTTGTCAAAGCATGTTTAGTGCTCTTCCTGTAGCCGTGCTGGAAAGCAATGTTGTATCATTTTATAGGTTCAAATGAAGATGAACTGGATCTTATGTTAGTTTCTAAACCTGAATTCACCAAAATTGAGACGTTTGAGTTCAGTTCTTTAAAAAAAAAAAAAAAAAAAAAAAAAAAAGAAACCTTTTTCTATGGAAAATTTATGCACAAAAATAGTCCTGTATACTATTGCAGTGTTTCAAATGGAACAACCAATCATGGCCTATCTAATTTCATCTGTTCTCCCCTCTTCTGAATTACCCACAATCCACCAGATAACTGGTTTCCATTCCAGAATTCATAAATGGCAATCAGTCTAATTGTTTCAGGGCTTTTCAGCTGTTTCTGATCATCAACCAGATTGAACAATCAGTCACTTAATGACACTTTAAATTCTTTCAACAATTTATTTTTAAATGTTTAAACTATTTTGATGCTTGTCTCAATTTTTCTTTATATTGTCATTTTATTGTTTTCTTCTGAATACTGAATCTGCAAAAATAGTTTAGGTAGGATGACAAATAAACCTGTCAGAAATTTCCTATTCTTATAGGTTGGTATTTGCTTCAAAAATGTCCATTATCCTACTAAATACTAACTGCTGAGATTCTTAAATTCTTGGATTTAAAAAGCTACTTCATTAAGAATAATAATTGCAACCATTTGAAATTAAAATTAAAGTTTGGAACAGGATTAACTGTTTATATTTAATTGCCAGCTTCTTGATAAAGCAACATCGTCTCCAAATTAGAGCTAGTGCTGGTGTGACTTTCCAGGACTTTCTCATCATCATCATCATCATGATGCTGTGTTGCCCGGGGAAATGCAGATGGTGGTATTGATGTTCCAGAAGTGCTTTCAGTTTGGCCAAACTCTAGGAGCAGATCTATACAAATCCTTTGAAGATTTTTAGCCTGTCTATAGGATGTAGTGGAAAGGGAGCAGAATATTTTGTTGTCCCACCCTGCCACCCCATGTGCATAGTTGCTACCTTTGCAGCCAGGTATGAATACTGTGAACAAATAAATGAGGAAGTTCACCCACCAGAGCAAGCTTTGATACTGTGTGCCTAAAATCATTGATGGCTTGTCATTATCTTTAAAATAAACCTGAAATTCTCAACATGGGCTTATAAACTTCTCTGACCTGGAGTCTTAAATTCCCCAGAACCTTCTGGTATCAGCTCTTTTGGATTGCTTCCTGCTACTGAAATAGCAATAATCTCTTTTCCCCCTTAAAACACTATCCTCCTGCACCTTGCTTTCTGTGTTCTACAAAATGGCAGTTTACCAGATACATTTTTAATACTAAAGGAGTGGGGAGACATGAGAAAGCACTTAACAAATTGGAGAAAGAAGAATTGAAATGCTAGAGAATCTGAGGCTAATGTTATCTGTTTCTCCTTCCCCAGACAGCTTATTCAGTGCTTTCTGCAGCAATGGCATTGAGCTGGAGCAGGAAGACTTGTTCACCTCAGGCACTTTTGGGATTTTCTATTATTGAAAATTGTCCCAGGAGCTATAGTTACAACATAATGTCTATACTGCATTAGACTGTTTCCCTGGACAATATGAACTACAAAACTACTAAATACCATGATCAAAATGAATTTATATTTGTTTACACCTAAGATTTTCAGTGTAAAATTTCTTTTGACATCTAGCCATGGCACCTTTTACCTTAAATTTCTGCACGGGCCCTCCATGAAACATGGAAGGAGAGGACAAGGACAAGTAGGAAAGAAGAGACCATTTAATGAAGTTAATAGATCTTAGAGGAATTTATTCTCGTTAGTTTCCATATTGAATCCACACTGGAGTGTGTCTAAAACTTCGTGCTTCCGTCACCTGAGTCATCTTCTCTTTCTTCAAATGCACCATATTCCTGCTAACTGGAATCATTCCCTCACTTCTCATCTCCTCACCAAATTTCTGTTCTTTCTCAAGTCATAGCTTTTTTCTTCAGTGAAACATTTTTGAAGCTTTTACACAAATTTGTAGGACCAAGAACTTTTGATTCATGGCATAAGATTTTTAACTTTACGTTTTTATTCAAATAGCCAATTTACTACATCTGTCTCCCACTAAATTAACTGTAGGCTCTATGAAGTCAAGACCACATCGTGCTGGTCTATCACCACAGCACTGGGACCTTGAGTAGCTGATGACTAGTAGTAGTTGCTCAATGAATTTCATAATACATTTTTTTTTAACATACTCTTAGTTCTGTATGTTTTGTCCCTTTTAAAATAGATATTCTTTCTTTTTTTCTTCCTGTAATGACAAACTGAACTAAGGTTGAGGTTTGAGGCACTGTGCATGATGCTTTATTTTTATAGTTTAGCTTTCTGCAGGAGAAATAATAGCCTACTCTTGCTCTCTTGGGAAGGCTAATCATTTAGAAAGAAGCTCTGGTAACATGGTCAGAAAGACTGCCCTTCCATTCTCATAAGTAAATTAATAAATTTCCCATTCGTACTGTTTCTCTCCTAACCCCAACATTCTGTCTCATCACTTAAAATTGACTAGTTATTTTGTGCTTTTGCATTTAACTCTTCTTCAAATATAAATGCCTTATAGTCACACATGCAGACATTATGTTTGATCTGAAGTATGCCTTAATCTCAGTGTTCCGTTTACTTAGTCTATCTTATAACATTTGTGTTGCATAATAAAGATAGTGCAAAATGAAATTATATGAATTTACACTCTGTAAATGTTTATCAGTTATACTTTGAGTGATTTCTAGAACCTATTAAGAGGACTTAGATGTCTTTTCAATCTGATATACTTCTAATTCTGTGTGATTTTAAAATGTCTCAAACTCTATGAACCTAAGTTCTTCATTGGAATAATAAGATATTATCTTTTTGTATTGCTATGAGGATTAAATGACACAACATGTAAAATTACTTGGCATGCTTTGTAACATAGCATGGTCTCTAAAATGTTTTATTCCTTCCTCCTTTCAACCTCTGCCTCTGCACTGTCTTCAATATCTTAGTCTACCATTGGTCATGTTCAGTGACCTAAAATATTTTGTAATCTAGGTGTTTAGTCTTTAATATTAATTACTTATTTGGCATCCTTCTAACAACCAAATGTTGTACAGAGAAACCTCCAGGAACCAAATTGAAGTCACTTTTCAGGGAATAACAGCTTTCTCTTTCTTGATTTCGTCTTAAGGTTTTCAATTCCAAAAGAGATAATTCCCTCACTTTCCCCTCTGTTAAATATTTAAACATCAATAAGCTCTACTTATCCCAAATTCTGGTTTTTAATGACAATTTTGTACTACCTCTTTGCATAGAAATGAATTCTATACCAGTGAATGAGCGACTATCTGATGTTGCTACTGTTACCGATTTATTTAATGAGACTACCCTATGCTTTCCATCACAGTCCAGTCATTCTTATCAAAGACATTAAAATGCCCAACATAAGAAATTGGGTAGAAGACAGAGGTTAATTTTAATGGGAAAAACTATTTATACATAGAGGGATCTATTTTCAGTGCTCACAGAATTCCTATTACTGTTAATGGGATTTTCAGGAACCTATTAAATGGTAAATAGACTTAGAGTATTAAATCTTGGTAATCAACACTAATGAGAAATGAAATTGTGATACATACAATTCAGTTTAATGGCATATAGTAAGTTATTTTATTTTTAAAATGTATCTGCCTAGATTTGGTAAGGATGATCTAAATCTCCTTATCACATTTAAGGTTTACAAAAACAGTTTTAAAATAATGCCTTAAAAATACCTGAGTTATTTCCCTACTAGTTTCAAAATTTGCTTTTTCTGTAGCAAAGAATAAGAAGCCTTTTAATTCCCTAGGGTTATCAAATAAAATTTAAATGTTTCGCTGTTTATGATCACAGTGTATTCTTGTTAACTTTCCACTGTTTGATATAAGTTTATGCATCCTCATTCAGTGAAGCGCATTTTGAAAAATTATGCTGCCATCTCTTTTGTACTGTGAAGAGTCTATGCTGCGTTCTTATGATTCCACTATTCTCAGTTAAGTAGAAATAGAAAACTTGTTGAATAGTTCTCAACTGGTTAAGAGATTCACTTCCATCTGTGGTGATTAGATGTGGACATGTAAAGCAATTTCAACATAAAAGAATCTATGTGGACTCAAGGGAAATATACATGGTAGGTGGTTGGATAGATGAAGGTCATTCTAGAATTAGTGTTTGAGATTTGTTTTTCAATAGGTAGCATTAAATGTCTGTGAAGTTTAAATCTTTGGTGGTAGTGGAATAACTTAATCATATTTTCCGTGAATGACTAAGACTCAAAACAAAAGGTATATAGGATATCATTCTTATTTACTCCCAAGTCCAGAAATTCATTAATACTTTCCTTTTTAATAACTTTCAGAACTCAAGTGAACCACGTATCACATCTTTTCCCTTTTAATCATCGTATTTAATACCTCTGTTGAATGACATGGTACATTAAATTAAATTTGAATGGTCCAAAGTTACACAGCTAGTTACCTCCATCTTCAATTACATCAACTAACTGACAAAGATCTGTTAGCAAGACCCTGAATGGCAGCAGGAGTAGAAGGCCTGTCTCTAAGCGCTTAAGATATAGCTAAGTAGGGGAAATGTGTTTTGGTTAAATCTATCAGATTATATTTTGGATGAGGTAAGCCACATGCAGTTCAGGGTCATTTGTTGGACACTTGAGGCTGAGGAAAATTGAAAACAGGGATGAGTGGCTCTTAAGCATATTTTTTGACTCCCTGTTATATTCATGTGTTATATGTATGTACCTATCATAACATATCAAGAAGATGTTATTTAAAGGGGAGAGCTTATCAGATAGTTCTAATTGTTAAATAGCAGGTAAGTTTCACTCTAATACAAGAAGGTATAATCTTATGTGCTTAAGTGATCAAGATAGAAATGTTCAATGATGAGTATTAATGACTAACATAGTTGTCTTAAAAAGTAGGTTCACATTAAGGAATGTAGAAGAGATAAATAGTATAAAAAGAGTAGATATTCCACGTCTGTCATATATACACACACACACACACACACACACACGTATGTATTTATATCTTTTTAGATAGCTAAAATAATGACAATTGTAGAGTGAAGGACAACAGGATTTAAGAAAACAATTTTCTGAGTATTGATTATGGTTTAATGTTTGACTGGATGATGTTCAAAAGTAGAGCACTAAAAAAAGACAGAAAATAGGTAAGAGCCAATATATGCAGCCTATATTCATAATTATTTTAGATAATTTATTTAGGATGGCACTTATAAACTTTCCTAGATGGTTAGAGAGAAAATATATATATATATATAGAGAGAGAGAGAGAGAAAGAAATATATATATATATATATATATATATATATATATATATATATATATTCCTGCTTTTATCAGGAGCAAAGCCCAGAATGTTCTTCACGGTAGTGGGGTAAAGTACTTCTAAGAAATTTTTTGTTCTTAATTCTAAAATATTTCCTATGAAATTATCTTTAATGGTACTGAGAGAACTACCATATATTACTAGGGAAAGATGTCTAATAATATCTGTTTTAAAATTTTGAGAAGACTTGTAAATTGCTTTATAATTACATGTTTATAATGGGTAGAAGAATTTTTGGGCACCATAGTGTATGCCTGCCTTTATCAACTTACTCGATTTTCATGTAAGAGTGCTTGGATTTGCACTCAGGTTTGCTGCCTCCTGCTTTTCACACTCTGTAGTATAGCGTTTATTGCACTGTATTGCCAGGCAATCGAGTAAAATCATCTCAAGGTAAAAACAATGTTTTATCCAGAAACAGGGAACATAGTGCCTGTTACTTAGTAGTCTTCATTTAATGTATGTCAAATGATTCTTTACTAGTGCTTTTGTGAAGTTTAAACCTTTTTGTGGAAGTGGGATAACTTTATCTTATTTCCCATGTGACTTAGACTCAAAAACAGAAGGCATATAGACTAGCATTCTTATTTACTCCCAAGTTGTTATTTAAGAACTTTGATTACATTATTTCCCATTGTTTCTCCAACTGGCAGTAGATGAAACCATGTTAGATTCTCAGCTTCCCCAGTTTTGAAATATCCAATTCTATATTTTGACATGTAGAGGAAGATAAATATGACACAAATTACATTTGTGATAAGTAAATAAATATATATAATATATATTATATATATATATGCCTGTGATATTTTTAAGCATGCAGATTTAAAAATATTCATGAATATGTACATGTAACTAATACTGGGCACTCTTTTAACTTCATTACTTTAATTATAAAGGAAATATTTATGCAACTAATGGAATTTTGAGGGATATTTGAATTAGTGTTATTTGGGGTTTAGCATGTGTTTTATTAGTAATATACAATAATATATAAATGTATACATATTTAACAGATAGTAGTCATGAGTTAATGTTAAAATCATTAAGATGACCCCATGATGCTACCAGTCCTCCTACCATTGATCATGATTAGGCGCTCTCTTCTCAGGAAGTGCCCTTTCCTTGAATTCACCATCTATTAAGTATTTTAAAAAGCCCCCTATGCTCTACTGCATTATTAGCCAGTAAGTCCCTCAAATGGTTTCTGTACATTGCTCTCACATATTATACCAAATCTACATATATCTATTTTTCTTATCACATAGTACTATATTATTTTATCTATTTGTATATTTTCATGTTCATTTGAGTTTTAAGGAAAATTATAGTGTGTTAATATATCCTGTACCTAATTCTGTTTCAGTAAATGTTGAACGAAAAAATGGATGAAAGAATGAATGAAAGGTGAATTTTAAAATACCTCCATCTCTTAGCTTATGAAATTTTTACAGCAGAGACAATAATGGTACTTTGATCATAACTGTGGATGTGATATAATAGTTTCAGTGATGGATTCAAAATATAAATCCAAATTAGTTCTAAGGAATCATTTTGATTTTTCATATATATGGCTTTAATAATAGGGTGGGATTAGTGAGAATACGTACACATACAGCTGAATCAATGGATTATAAAAATGCTAAATCCTAACACTTTCTTATTTTAGTGTTTGCTGAAAAATTCTGTATGTAAATACTTTGCTTCAGATATAGATCAATATCCATAGGGATTTTTAAAATCACATGGACTTTTAGTCAACATTTTTAAAGTTTATTTTCCTTTGTCATTTTAGGATTTTAGATGAACCAGAAAGAGAAGACATAATGTCTGCATTTGTTATTAAGTCATGTTGTTATGTCTAATTAAGAGTATCATGGTCATTTCTGACCAATTTGCTTCTTTTCCCACTTGACAATAAAAATTATATTTTGTAGAAAAATGTTTTGTGATAAAGTTCAAATCACATAAGTTTGTAAAGAATATGAAAATACTGATGTTTTATAAGGGGGAAAGAGAGTAAGTGCAGGATTAGAAGAGTTTAATATCCATCACCCCAACTCAGGTTCTATTAATCTATAAAATAATTGTACTGAGCATATAGGGAAAATCAGTGTCCAGCAGGCAAGCTTGAATTTTTATCTTCTTGCTATAAGATACCTGTAATTTTCCGTGCAACCAAATGTAAATAATAGCTTAAATTTTGAGATAAATATTCAAATTATCAATGGCCTCGATATAAATTGCTCTTTGCTTCCATTGCGATTGTTTTCATCTTAACATTGATCCAGGTTCACGTGGTGACTCTAATGAGCCTTTTAAGGTGAAAAGCTCTGGTTTTTGCTTTTCAATTTCAATATTTTCCATGAATTCTATATGTTTATGTAAACTTTCCATTTTTGTAATTGAATTATGAGATTAAATTGGAAAGCCTTTGTCCTTAATATTTAATAAAACATTTGTCATTATTGCTTAAGGTAGACTCAGGCAAAATATTTTTCTAAAATGGCATTTTGTTACCCATTATGAACCATAGCTCTTGTATAATCAACTGTCTGAATTCTTATCTGCAGACTAGCTTGCTAGTTTGAAGGACCCACCTCTGGAGAACAGCAACACCACAGAACATATTCTGTGGAACCTATGTCATTTCTCCTTTGCAGGTAGATGTTTAAGCTGTGATCTTGAGATAAGTTTGCACATATTACTAAAGACATACTTTTATTTGCTTTCATTTTCCCCTTGCTTTTCAACCCGTTCAATGCACATCCAGCTGCCTGATCATCATTTCTGCCAGGACACATTGCACTTCTAACCTAGTACCTTACCTAAACTCACTAACTCCAAGTCTGTGCTCTCCCCCATCTTAGTAAAGTTTTTCAATGCTAATTTCTAGTCACTAGGCTCAGACATCTTTGACCATACATTTTCTCCCCTACTCTACTGCTCTCCATATCAATTATATTGCCATGGAGAAGCTCTTCCTTCAATCTTCTACACAGTTCTTTAGATCAGTTCTCTTGTTTGCCTCCATGCGACACTTCTCTGACCTGTTTAACTCAATGCATATCTTCCTCTAGCATGATATCCAGGATAATTGGTCTTTAATGTTGTTACTCCACTCCTTTGTGTTCAAAACCATTTATTCTCATCCCTTCATCTATCTTCCTAATGCTACCTTATATGCATCTCCTTATACTTCTATGATCAAATTATGCTGTTCGCTCCTCTCTGAAAATTCAGAGTTGAAGATTTTACTTGTATTGCTATTCATTTTTTGAGGCTTAATAGTCCCCATGTATATTCCACCAAAATTATACAGTTAATCCTTATTTTAACTTACCATATATCTTCTAATATTTACTGACCATTCTTCCTCACATTATGTCTTTGCTTGTTTAATGTCCTTGAACTGCATGCTTTAAAAATATAGAAAATTCTCAGTAGCTTTGTATTGATTTGTTTTTGTAAATCATCTTTTATTTTTGTATGAGTTATTAAGCAAGGTACAAAAATTGAGATAACACTGTTATCTTTACTCAAGTTTATTAGATGTTATTTCACTCGTTACTATTTGTAGCTGAAAAAATCTATGATCTATTAATCTTGTAATATTATTTGGACTTTCAAATATTTTTCTGACTAGTGTCTTTGTCCATGGCTGTCTACATTGATGTGAACAACCTACCGTCATATAAATTACTTGCATTCATTCTGCTGTATATTCCTTGTCCTTCTTACATTTGAGAAGCCAGTTGTCTTTTGACAGTTCTGGAAAATGTTGATACCATGTTTTATGTTTGTTTTTTTTAATGTTTCCTTTCATAATATTTTACTCTTCTCCTATTAAACATTGTTTCACAGTATTTATTTCACTCTTTATAGTCCTTCACCTTCCTTTCATACTTTTATATCTTAAATAA
This sequence comes from Solenodon paradoxus, assembly GCA_004363575.1. Lineage (NCBI taxonomy): Eukaryota > Metazoa > Chordata > Mammalia > Eulipotyphla > Solenodontidae > Solenodon > Solenodon paradoxus. The sequence continues at coordinate 4,057 of RJWH01000549.1, read as the reverse complement.
AATTTATTTAGATTCATTTTCTATTTTGCTATGTACTTTATTAACAGATGCTTTCCATTGAATTTTTTGAATAAAATCTATTTAAAACACATATTTATAATAATACTGTATACAGATAGTTCCTATATGCTTTACATCCAATTTCCTCTTTTAGCTTATTATACTAGTATGTAAGATCTTATGATTAATAAACAAATATTGATACATTTTTTGTAGAAGGTCATGTTTTATTTCAATTATCTTAGTTTTCGCCTAAAGACAGTCTTCTGTTCTAGGATCCCATCAAAGATAGAGCATTGTATTTAGTCATTTTTCTTTAGGGTCCTCTTGATTGTAGCAGTGCCTGACAGCTTGTTTTCAATGACCTTGACAGTCACATAGTCTAGTCAGGTATTTTGTAGGAAGCCATTCTGTTAGGATATATGTTTTCCCCAAGCTAAGATTTGGGTAATTGGTTACTAAGTGGAAGACTGTTAAGGAAAGTGTTATTTTCATCATCTACTATCATGGATGCATACTCTCCAAGAATGATTTATTGCTGTTAGTGTTGACCTTGATCACCTGTTGTGGCTTTTGTCAGGTTTCTCCACTGTAAACGAGTGTCCCACTTAAACCCTCTTCTTTACATACTGTACTTTTTGAAACAAAGTCACTATGTACAGCTTACATCTAAGAAGTGGAAAGTTACACATTCTGCCTTCCTGTGAACATAGTATACACATTTATAAAAATTCTTCTGCATGAGATGTTTATCTCTTCTCTATTACATTTTTTTTTAATTTATCTCGGTATGGATATTTGTTTGATATTTTGGCTAATTTAAAACCACTTTACTGCTCAAATTGTTGCAACTTTGGTCACCTGGTACAGTGTCAGTGAGTCCCAGATCATTTGACATAACACCATTAAAATTTCATTTTGCTTGGTTTAGGAATTTTTTTCTTTTTTAATGTCTGGCTCTACAGCATTTGCAAGTTTCTTAACCCAGACCTACAATAAGTCATTTATGCAAGGAGCCCTAATTTCTTTTGCAGATTTCCAAGAAGAAAGTGACCACTTGTATGACTCAGGAGCTGACCTAGGACAATTGGAGGCTTATTTCCTTCCTGTGAAATGTGCACTCTCAAACCTTTGCAAGGAGATAGCCTTGAGAAAACCTGTTTGTGACATCTGATGTGTAATATGCTATTAAGACTATCTGTACTGCATAGGTGACTTACTACAGTTAATGATTGTATAAACATGATATTTGGTGAAAGATTCAGAAAACTCACAGCTACCCAAGACAAAGTCTTATCAGGAGTTCCCTTCATCATTGAAATGCTGCCTATATAACTGATTTGCCTGCCTCCATATGGGGTCTCTCCCTGTCATCAGTGAATGATAGCCTTTTTCAGATTATACCAGAGAAGTTCCTGAGGTTATGACTCAGTGTCATTTATTTCTGATTCTGTTGACTAACAGGAAAATATATATATATATATATGTATGTTTATGTATATCTTTATGTAGAAGCATTAAACAACAATTCATACTGATGTCTTCAGCTTCAGTCCAATACTACATAATTATTTTAGTTACCTGTCTTTTCCTGTAAAATCCCATTCCAACAGTGAGAAACCTGGCTTCTAATTTCTGCTTCCATTTGCTTAGTGATTCTGTTCCAGTACTCATGTTTAACCATGTCAGAGTTGCTAATCCATGCCCTTGTAGGGTTACAGTTTATTAACTAAAGTAAACTGCTTTGGTGCAGTTTCTTTTGCCTTTATTATTATGGGCTTCACTCCTTTAAAAGTTATTTAGATCACCACCTGCCTTCCTCAACCTCTTCAATATTTTCATACATTTGTAGTACATTTAGGTTCGTATTATAGTCTGTTTTACTTCCAAGATCCCCATGTCTCCTGAATGATTTTTAAAATTTGTGTGAATTATTTCTTCCTCTATGCTGTAAACATTTCTATTCTCAGAAATGCACATTTTCATGTATTCAGAATTAAGGTATCACACAGAATAAATTTACAGTTTTAACACCTCAACCCCATACCTTATCTATTAATCTCTCTTCCCTACTCTATCCCCTGGAAACTATTGATCATTTGATCTCTTTATAGTTTTGATTTCTGAGAATAATATGTATTTGGAATCATACATAATGCTATCATTTCACACTGGTTATTTTCACTTAAATGTAAGGTGAATTTAATGTTCTGCTGTGTCTCTCTGTGGCTGGAAAGATGATTTATTTTTATTGCTGAATAATATTTCATTGTATGGATGTACCACCTTTTGTTCATTCACGTATTAAAGGATAACTTGGTGGCTTCAAGTTTATGGCCATTGTGAATAAACCTGCTATAAACACTTGGAAAAGGTTTTTGTGTAAGAATACGTTTTCCAGTCATTTGGGTGAAAAACTTAGGAGCACAACTGGTGAATTACATAAGATCTTGTAGCTTTTTAAGAGCCTACTTCCCAGCTATTAATTTGCATTCTCACCAGCATTTACTATTGTGCTTTTGCTTTTTGTTTGTCATTTCAGAAAATCTGTAGTATCTAATAAGTATTTTCTTGTCTAATGCAAAATTTATTTAAACATTTCAAATATATTTTGTCATGTCTTTGGTAAAGTGTCTGTCCAGATCACTTACCCACTTTAAAAAGAAATTGAAGCTACATTGCATTATAGCCTTGTAGAGTTAGGATAGCCATTATTCATTGGTCATTTTAATATCTTAGGAAAAATGTTCAAATTATTTGCTCACATAGTGGCAAAATGTACATAAACAAAATTTACAATTAATCATTTTAAAGTATACAGTTCCATGACATTAAAAATATTTTATTCACTTTTAATTAGGTTCTTCATTTTCTTATCATTCAATTTTAAGTTTGTTGTATATCCATGATAAAAACTATTTTGTCAGATGTGTTTTACAAATAATTTTCCAAAACTGTAACTTGTCTTTGATTTTCTGAACAGCATCTTTTAAAGAGAAGGAGTTTTACATTTATATTCAAAGAATATATGCAAATACATATTTTTATTTAATTGATATTTTCAGTATTATAAGATGGTTTGCCAACCTTGAGGTCACCACATTTGTTATTTTATAAAAATTTTACAAAAATTTTTCCACAGTTTAAGTCTGTGACCTTGCTTGAGTTAAGTTTCTTGGAAACTGTAAGGTCTGTGTCTAGACTCATTGTTTACACATATGGACATCCTGTTGTTCCCAACATAATTTGTTGAAAAGTTATTCTGTCTCCATTTAATTTTTATTGTTCCTTTGTCAAAGATGAGTTAGCTCATATTAAATTTTAAGGTTGGGTTGTTTCAGATCTTTACTTTCTGTTTGTTTACAAAATACCTTGCTTGATTTTTGACTGGGATTCTCTCCATATAACAAGTTTTAAAGAAGTGACATCTTATCAATAGTAAATCTTATACTACATGAACTTGAAATTATCTTTAGATCTTCATTAATTTGTTTCATCAGGGAATAATTTCATAAGGTATAGTATACTATTTTAAGGTTAAATTTCTACTTATTCATCCCTCGTACATAGAAAAGTAATGAATGTTTGCAGATTGACTTTTGTATCTTTGTAGCCTATCCTGTGATCTTGCTTTAACTGTATTTTTAGCATAGAAAATTCACTTGAAATTTTAGGAGTTCCTTGTCAGGCTATAAGTTATCTATAAACACCATATTTCATTTGTTCCTTCCAAATCTGTGTATCCAAAATATAGTTAGGTATAGCTAAGGTTGATGATAGAGATGAGCAAAATTTGGATACCAAATTGATAGATAACGTAAAGAGAATAGTATTTTCTTTAGGACACAAAAATAAAAATACATAGTGAAGTTTATAATCATTATAGAATATGCTTATAGACAGACAGTAACTGTTTTATGTTCCCTAGAATACGTCTAGGATAAAGTCAACTTCTAATTCTTGGTACTCAATTTGTTCTTAAATTAGGTGCCTCTTTCAGTATCTTGTTACAGATCTCTCTCTCTCCCCCCACACTCTCCCCCATATCTCTCTCCCC
>RJWH01000548.1:691576-707496 GCA_004363575.1 Solenodon paradoxus | reverse complement strand
CCCTCTCTCTCTCTCTCTCTCTCTTTCTCTCTCTCTCTCTCTCTCTCTCTCTCTCTCTCTCTCTCTCTCTCTCTCTCTGTGTATATATTTCTCTGTATCTCTTTCTCCCCATCCCCATTTTTAGTGTTGTTTAATTTATGACATTTATTTGTTTTCTCTTTACCCATCATATGAGTGCTATTATATGATGTCTGTCCTCATTCTGACTTATCTCGCTAAGCATAATTCTCTCCAAGTCCATCCGTGTTGTTGTAAATGGCAGTATATCCCCCTTTTAGTGGCTGCATAGTATTCCACAGTGTTTATGTACCACATCTTCTTTATTCACTCTTCTGTTGATGGGCATTTAGGTAGTTTCCAGCTCTTAGCAATTGTGAATTGTGCTGTAATGAACATAGGGGTGCATATATTTCTTCGGATAAGTGTTTTTGTATCATTGGGATAAATGCCTATAGAGAAATAACTGGATCATATGGAATTTCCATTCTCAGTTCTTTGAGGACTCTCCATACTACTTTCCAGAATGGTTGCACATTGGAGTCCCTTACTTTCACATCCTCTCCAGCACTTATTATTTCCTTTGTTGTTTTTTTTTTTTTTTTGATAATAGCCATTCTTACCAGCATGAGGCGATATCTCATCATTGTTTTGATTTGCATTTCCCTGATGACTAGACATGTAGAGCATCTTTTTATGATCTTATTGGCCATTTGTATGTCTTCCTTGGAGAGGTGTCTGTTAAGGTCATCAGCCCATTTTTTGATTGTGTTGCTTGTACTTTTGTTGTCCAATTTTTTGAATCCCTTGTATATCTTAGATATTAACCCCTTATCTGAGGTGGGAGAGGCAAAAATATTTTCCCATTCAGTTGGATGCCTTTGTTTTTATGCGAGTTTCTTTTGCTGAGTAGAAATTTTTTGGTTTTATGTAATCCCACTTGTTTATTTTGAATTTGATTTTCCTTGAAATGGGAGTTGAGTTGCCAAAGATATTTCTTAGGTCTATGTCTAACGATGTTTGGCTTCCATTCTCTTCTATGTGTTTGATGGTTTCTGGTCTTATGCCTAGGTCTTTAATCCATTTTGAATTAATTTTTGTGTATGGTGTTAGATAATGGTCAAGTTTCAACCTTTTGAATGGGACTGACCAGTTCTCCCAGAATGATTTATTAAAGAGGTTGTCCTTGCCCCATTCTAAGTTTTTGACTTCTTCGTCAAAAGTTAGGTTTTCATATATATGTGGATTTATTTCTGGACTTTCAGTTCCATTCCATTGATATGTCTTTCTGTTTTTATACCAATACCATGCTGTTTTAATTACTATTACTTTATAGTAAAGTTTGAAGTCAAGGAATATGATTCCTCCATTGTTGGTTTTTTTCTTGAGAATTGTTTTTGCTATCCTGGGTTGTTTGTTGTTCCAGATGAATTTCATTATTTTGTGTTCTACGTCTGTGAAGAATGTCTTTGGAATTTTGATGGGGATAACATTGAATCTATATATTGTCTTGGGAATTATGAACATTTTGATTATGTTGATTCTTCCAATCCTTGAGCATGGAATATCTTTCCATTTCTTTGTATTTCTTCTATTTCTTTTAGCAATGTCTTTTGTTCTCATAGTATAGGTCCTTCACCCATTTGGTTATGTTTATTTCAAGGTATTTCATTTTTTGGTGCAATTGTAAATGGTATTGTTTTCTTGAGTTCTCTTCCTGTATTTTCATTGTTGACATACAGAAATGCAACAGATTTTCTAATATTAATTATAGCCTACCACTTTACTACATTTGCTTATCATTTCTAGCAGCTTTTTACTTGATTCTTTGGGATTATCTATGTGTATTAGCATGTCATCTGAGACAAGTGATAGTTTCACATCTTCTTTCCCTATTTGGATACCTTTTATATCTTTTTCTGGTTTAATTGCATTGGCCAGCATCTCCAGCACTATACTGAATAGTCACTGTGAGAGTGGACATCCTTGTCTTGTCTGTGATCTTAGGGGAAAAGTTTTCAGTTTTTCTCCATTGAGCACAATGTGAAATTGTCATATATAGACTTAATTATGATGAAGTATGTTCCTTATATACCTACTTTTGGAGGATTTTTAACATAGAAGGGTGTTAAATATTGTCAAATGCTTTATCTGCATCTATTGAAATGATCATGTCGTTTTTGTCCTTTTTAATTGATATAGTGTATCACATTTATTGATTTGCATATGTTGAACCATTCCTGCATCCCTGGAATAAATCCCACTTGATCATGGTGTATGATTCTTTTTATATATTGTTGAGTTCGATTTATATATTGTCGAATTCGATTTGCTTGTATTTTGTTGAGAATTTTTGCATCAGTATTCATTAAGGATATCGGTCTATAGTTTTCTTTTTTGTGCAGTGTTTATCTAGTTTTGAAGTCAGCATAATATTGGCGCCATAAAAAGTGTTTGGAAGTTTTCCCTCTTCTATTTTTTGGAACATTTTAAGTGGGATTAGAATTAATTCTTCATGGAATGCTTTATAGTTTCATTGGTGAAACCATCTGGTCCAGGGCTTTTGTTTTTGGGAAAGTCTTTGATCACTGTTTCAATTTCCTTGCTTGTGACTGGATATGTTCATGATTCCTAGCTCTCTGTTTAATTTTGGGATATTGTACCTTTCTAGAAATGTGTCTGTTTCTTATAGGTTATTCTGTTTTTTTCCATATAGTTGTATTTAGTATTCTCTTATAGTCTTCTGTACTTCTGTTGTATCTGTTGTGATTATTCCTTTTTCATTTTTGATTCTGTTTATCTTCTCTCTCCCCTTTTTTGTGATTCTGGTTAATGACCTATTTTGTTTATTCTTTCAAAAAACAAACTTTTGGATTCATGGATTTTTTGAATAGTCTTTCTGATCTATATTTCATAGGTTTCTGACCTAGTCTTTATTATTTCTTTCCCTCTGTTGGATTTAGTTTCTGTTTTTCTGCTTTTTCCAGCTCCTCTATGTAATGGATTAATTTTTTTATTTGTGATTCTTTCTGTTTTCTGAAGTAGGATTGTATCACTATAAATTTCTGTCTTAATACTGCCTTTGCTGCATTCCATAGATTCTGATACATCGTTTCTTCATTTTCATTTGATTCTAGATATTTTTTTAATTTCTTCCTTAATTTCTCCTTTTACTCACTGGTTGCTCAACAATATGTTGTTTAATCTCCACTCTTTTGCTGTTTTCCTGCCTTTCTCCTTTTGTTTGATCTCTAGTTTGATGCCATTGTGATCTGAAGATAACAGATATGATCTTTTCAATCTTTGAAAATTTGCTGAGACTTGTTTTGTGTCCCAACATATGGTATATCCTTGAGAATGCCCCATGAGCACTTGAGAAGAATGTGTAGTATATAGTTTGGGGGCAAAGTACTGTACATATGTCTGTTAGGTCTAGTTCTTCTACTTTGTCATTTAAACATTTTGTTTCTTTGTTGATTCTCTGTCTGGATGATCTGTCTTTTGCTGAAAGAGGAGTATTGAAGTCCCCTATTATTGTGTTGCTGTCAATATCCTTACTTAGATTTTTTAATATTTGCTTGATATATTTGGGTGCTCATTTTTTGAGTGTATAAATGTTAATAAGTATTCAAGTCTTTTTGTTGCGTTGATCCCTTTATCATTATATAATGTACATCTTTATCTTTTTAAATTTTCTTTTGTTGAAAGACTACCTTATCTGACATGAGTATAACTGTTACTGCTCTTTTGGATTCAGCATTAGCTTAGAGTACTGTTTTCCATCCATCCACTTTAAGCCGTTGCTTGTCTCGACCTAAGATGAGTTTCATGTAGACTACATTGAGTTGGGTTCTGTTTCTTAATTCATTTAGCAACTCGCAACTCGGTGCCTTTTAATTGGCAAGTTCAATCCATTTGCATTTACAGTAATCATTGACATTTGAGAACTTGCTACTGCCATTTTGATTTTTGCTTTCAGGTTATGTTCATGTCTTTGTTACTTTGTTTTATTTTTGTGAAGTTTTTCCTCTTTGGTTTAACTAGTATGGCCTCTTCTAACATTTCTTATAGAGGAGGTCTTGTGTTTGCAAACTCTCTTAGCTTTTTTTTGTTGGGAAAAACCTCAATATCTCCCTCAAATTTGAGTTTTGCAAGATATAGTATTCTTGTCTGGTATTTTTTTGTCCTGAAGTATTTTGAAGACATCATTCCAAGTGAATCTTTGTTTTTTATTGGTGTATTTAGACTATTGACATTTAAAATACTTAAATTCCATGTGATCCAGTTACCCACTCTGAATATTTATCCTAAACACCCAATAACACTAATTGAAAGACATATATTTACTCCAGTATTTATTACAGCATTATTTACAATAGCCAAGAGCTGGAAAAAACCTAAATGCACATCAGCAGATGAATGGATGAAGATGTGATAGATATGCGTAATGGAATATTACTCAGTTATCAAAAATGGAATTTTGTTATTTGCAACAAAATGAATGAACTCAGAATTGTTAGTGAGGTAAATCAGAAGGAGAAAGATAGAAATTGTATAAATTTGCTTATATGTAATATATAAAAAGACCACTCAAGTCAATAAACTAAATCAAACAAAAATAGACTTTTAGTCACCAAATCACATTGGTAGTTCAAGGGAGGAAAAAGCTGGGAGTGATCAAATGGGGTGGGAGAAATTAATCATCTGTTAAAGGAAGAACTGGACTGGTGGCAGTTTTGCATTACAGATGTTGATTTTTAATGTTGCACACTTTAAATTTATAGATTATTAGGATTAAATGTTCCTTCAATAAAATTAATTAAAAATAAATGAAGTGATTGATACAGTTCAATTGACAGTCATGACGCTTTTTACTCTTTTTATACTGTCACCCTTGTTCTTTGCTTCGATTTTAGTCTTCTATTATTTTATTTCTATTCATGACTTTGACTGAGCATTTTATATAATTTCATTTTCTTTCTGTAGCATAGCATGTATACATTTTTTAACAATTCCCTTGGTGCTTTTAATATTCATTTATAACAAATTCAAGTCTACATTCAAATAACATATAACACTATACAAATTCACAGGTAGTGCAAGTATCTTATAATAACAAAACAATACTAATTCTTTCCTCCTGTTCTTGTATTATTATAGACATTCATTTTGCTTATACATAGCAGATATGTACACACTAGTTATTATATATACATACATGCATATTTTATAGACATATATCATAAGCATATATATAAAATATATTTGATTATACATGGTTATATATATAAAATAATAATATCAACTATGTACTTCTTATGTATGTTTATATATCTGTATTTGTTTTATCATGGTCTTTTTTAGACAAACTGTCATTAGCTAATTAAGAATAAGAAAAATAAGTTCATTTTTATTTTTACTTATTCCTGTATGATGTTCTTCCTTTTTAAATATTAATCTGAGTTTCCATATATAATTTTTCTTTTCTCTGAAGAATTTCTTTTAACATTTCTTGCAAGGCAGGTATATGGACAATAAATTCCCTTAATATTTTTCTGAGAAGTCTATATTTCTCCTTCATTTTTATGGGGCAGCTGTTTGCTCTGTGACCTTACTGTTTTGAAGATCTAAGAAGATTGCTGAGTTTTCATTTTGCTCAATTTTCAATTTTCTTGTTCAGACCAAGTGACAACTTTACAGTTTGTACTTGTCAGATTGCAATCAGAAAGTTGGGGGGTTCTTTTTAGAGTCATAAAAATGCTCTGAAATGAATGATGATTGCACAACTCTTCTAATAAAATAAAAATCATAGAAAAAGAATTTAAAAATGAATTTTCAGGTATGTCAACTATATCTCAACAAAACAATAAAAGAAAAGATTGGCCTGAAATCCAAATGACTCTCAAAAATTTTATTCTTGATACCAAAGTAAACAGAACCTTAGACAAGGCTATTTTTGACAAAACTAGTCTGTAATAAATATAACTGTTGTTTATAATGTAAAAAAAAAAATTCCATGATATAATGCCGCTGGGTAAAGGAGCACTTGTGGAATTTCACTGATAAATTTTGCTTCAGACTGTTAATTAGCTTGAATGTGCTACTATTGATTCTTCATCAAAAAATTTAACTGATTGTCTTTTGTGCTCTCTTCTAAGTAGGACTCAAGATTTAGAAGTCAGGTAGGCAGCAGTTCTTATTCTAAAAGGCTATTCCCCCAACTTGTGGGGGTAGAGAATGAAACCATATAGGTAATGCTTCACGCTTCAAAGAGAATAATCAATAAAAACTAGCCAGATTTCAAACTCTGTCTACTTACTGAACAAATGCTCCAAGAAGATGTCTCAGGCATTGGCTAAGAGACTAGAAAGACTAGAAGTTGTATAAATGAGGAGGACAGAGGAGATAGAGACTAGGAATCCTTCAGTGGGAGAGATGTGTCAATTCTGAAACTGTGCTTAAATCACTATGATTAGGAATTTGCTATTTCTCAAAGGATGGTTCTACAAAACATCTGTCTTTAAATCTTTCTGAGGTTGCTTAGGACAGTGGTAGGCCCGAACGATAGAAAGAGGTCATTAGTAGATCCAACAGTGGGAAAAGAGAGGCAGAGGTTGGGAAATTCAGAAAGTCTGATATGTGAGGCAGTGTATGATAATGACTAACCATCATATTAAGACTCAAGAACTATATCAATTGGATTTTAATTCTGGCTTCATTTGCAGACTGAGTATATTGACAAGATATATAACCTCTCTATACGTCATTTCCCTCTAGTATGAAATGAGGGAAACAATACTACTGCTACTATTTTATATGGTAGTTTGTGAAAAGTGCTTAGTGATAGCTTTTATAAGAAGTCAATAATGAATAAAAATAAACCCACTGTAGAATTTAAAAAGTTTTAAATCTAATTTTTGCTATATATATGTATTCTATATATCTTTTTTTTTTTTTTAATAGGGATGACCATTCAATTGTTGTTTTTCTTTTTCACTTTTCCTTCTCCCAACCCTGGGTCGTGAACTCTGGTCATTGGGTTTTACACGGCCTGCACCTTAGCAGCTGAGCCACAGGGATGTGTCACTATCTGCTTAACTTTATACGCATATGATGTGTTACATGTTCAGACACACATTAATAAAGGAATCATTGTATAAGAGAAGTTGGGGGAATCGTGTTCATTTTCCCTAGCCTTAAAGCTGTGGTCTCATTTGTACTGGCACAGACTCCTAAGTTCAACCTGCTGCTTTATGAACCATGTAATAAGCAGATAAATAAAATATGGAGACTGTGAAAGAATTCACATCTTATTGGGAAATGACATACTTCAGCAGAATCCTGATTGCTGAGGAAAGCAATGCTGGCTGTGATGCGACTTAGTAGTGCCCTTAAAATCACTGTATTGTAGTAAGAGCACAAGGCTCAAGTTATTCCTGCAGCTTCAATTTAAAATGCTCTTTCCATCACTTTCAATATGTAGAGAAATGCTTTCCTTTTAAAAATATTAATGTATTTGGCTATCTTTTTTTTTTAATTACAGTATAAGATGCATGTATATTGCTTTGGAAATTTGTGAAATTTGAAAGGGGTTTAGAGCACCCAGTTAACATAAAGAAATAAAGATATAAGAAGAATCAAAGTCTATTTTTAAGTGGAATTCTCTAATTCAGAAGATAATTATACATATAATGATAATGGCCACTTTCTCCCTCTTTCCACTTCACTCCATTCCCAGCTGCAGCTAAAATTAGAAAGATGAATGATATTGTAATGTTTTAATAATATAACTTATAAAGAGAGAGTAAATCATTGTCAAAAATCTAGCATAGATATAGCTCCTTGATTAGTTTAGTGGCACTGGACCTGCATTTGATTTTTACTCTACCTGTTACTCATTACAGGACACAAAATTTTCAATTGAAGATTTGGTTACTGCTTGTGTTAGGAGGCCATATTAGTCATACAGATTCATATGTACTTGAGTAATGTAGTACTTGGCACATGCTAAATGTTTAAAATACTAGCTGTTACCATTCTGTTCAAAATTTATTTTACATTATATTTAAGCTCTTTTACTAAGCCAGGAATTGATTTTTGTACTTGGGTTTCAAAAAATCCAATGGCTGTAGTTTACTAGTGCTTCTGCTAGTGACCCAAGACTTTACTTAGTTCATGGAAATCTTTGGATTAAAGAGAAGAATTTAGCATTCATCATTTCTGTAAAGCTAAGGTATCAGCAACCTAACAACTGAGTGTGCTGACAAAATAGTACCTGATGCGGGGGTGGGAGCTGAGACATGCTGATGAGACGCTGGGTTAATCTATAAAGATTTCTTCTGCCTGTCCTGTCCCTGCATCAGTACCTATTAGTGTTTTTTCTCAAGTATCAATTATTTCCATAGCATTTAAGTAAAGACAGAAGTGCCCATTAAGCCCTCAAATAAGAAAGCCATTAGGAATTTAAGAATTCCTTTTGTCATGGGAAGGTTATGTTTTCCAATACACATTAAAAGCTGGTTTTAGAATTGTTTTTCTTTATTCCGTTAACTAAAGGCGATTCTTAGGCTGTAACTTGAATTCATATTAACCTTCAATGTAAAAATTTGATGTTTTCCTAACTTACAAGATAAATTGTCTTTAAAATTCAAATGCTGTTTGCTTAGTTTACTATTATATTCATTAGAAGGGGAAATAGTATATAGTAAAATAGAAAACTTCCCTTTGATGAACATAAGATTCCAAGGAAATTTTAGTTTCAGAATGTAAAGTTAGTATGATCATAAATGAAAAGAAATACAGTATTTACTGATTCATTTTAGAATTAAAAAAAATTTTTAAAATTAAGTGCTTAGTACTGTGTTCGGCATTGGAGACATAGTGTCATGTAAATTAAAGTTCATGTTTTCAGGAAGCTTTAACAAGCAAAGGAAAAAGACTAGGCCATCAATGGTTATACTACAGGGTAGAAAATGTTGTATGTGCTATGGGAGCATCATGAAAGGGAAGACATAGGAGAAAGAAGGAAGGAAAGAAGAAGGGGAAGGAGGGAGAAAAGAATTGAAGAGCCACTCAAGAAATAACTCAGAAAAAACAAACAACTTTAATAAAGAATATATCTGCCCTTCTAAACTCAAACACATTTAGTACTTTGAATATTTGTCTCTATAATACATCAAAGACATGCTTTGTTCTTTAAAATGTCTATTCTCCAAATGATTGATGATCAATTATAATTACAGAATACATGAAATTAAGCATATTAATATGACTTAACTACTCACTACTCTACATAGTGCATTATTTATAAGACTCCACAAGGCACACAGTTTATATAAGTTAACACGAGCTATATGAAGTATTCTCAGTTCTCAGGCAATTTTCCCTGCTATCCAGAGTCAACATTCTTCTAACAATGTGTCTTGGTGTCCTTTGAAAGATGGACAGTTAAAATTGAAAAATGAGTTGTCATATAGGCACTGATATATAGAAAACACATGTTGTGTTTTTATATATTTTTAAGCTGGAATTTTTTTTTTTAAAGGAAAGGTACAGGTAGGAATAAGGTAAGAAGGCAAAGAGGAAGGAAGAGAGAAGAGGAAGAAAGAGCTTTAGTTATTTTTCTCCATGTAGTTGTTCACATTTGTTGTTCACCCTGGCCCCAGATCTTGAACCCTGGACCTTGGGATGGACTGCTCTGAAGTATACTAGACTGCTGGGCCACCAGGGTGCACCCTGGAATACTTTTCGAATAACTTGTATGTATGTTAAGAAACTTGACACTGAACAGTCTGAAGAGTAGAAAACCTCTTGACCATCAGCTCAAATGAATACAATTCAACAAGCTGCAGCAATCCTAACTTACTTTTTAAACAAATTACTCTGATGTCTTGGTTGTCAGATACCAAAATTGTTTTGAAGTCAGAAAATTGCTACTTCATTCTTGTGGATGGCCCAGTTTCCCCAGATATTCACAGCTGGAAAGTAATTGTATACATTTTTATCTTAAGTGATTATCAATTAGAAGCAAATTAAATACTTGCCCAATTTTTCTTTTTAAATGCAAATCAATCCTAAAGGACTTCGGACTTTAAATATACAGAGACTCCCTCTTAGGTCACATCCTGAGTGTCCCTTCTGCAGGCCGTCAGCTCTGTAACACTGAAACACTGCCTCTCTCACTACATCAGGATGCCCTATTTATTGAACCTCTAATCTAATCAGGATGCCCCATTTAATGACAGTATCAGGTGTAGTGCTTCTAAAGTCAGTTAGTATTAATACTTCAAAGAAATTTCACTCCAAGAAGCACAATATAAAAGGCTTTTTGTTATGTGTGTAAGTTTACAAAAAGCACTTCAAGGATGTCTGGTCAAAACTTGCCAGAAGATTCCAAAGCATGTCTACTTTGTTCCCAGTGTCATTAGGACAGCCACTAAAAAAGCAGTAGAAAGCAAGACAAGAAAACTTTGGTCTCTTTTAAATGATATCAGCCCTAGTCCTTAGAAAACAAGGAAGGAACGTTGGTTGCAGGCTTTGTTTGCCTTTAAACACATGTCATCTGAAAACAAGAGTTTCAGATTTTTTCATTATCATCATTGTTGATTTTTTTAAATGCGACTGGGCTTGCTTGCTTCAAAGATGTCTTAGAAACATCTGTGTGCATCGTAGACATGGCTATGGTCTCATAGTCATCATCCCGAGACCGGAAATCACAAAAATTAAAGAAAAACTGCAAGTCTCTCTGGAAGTTTTTGTTGAGGAATCCATAAAATATGGGGTTGACACAGGTGGATATCATGGCTGTGAGGTGACAGAGAAGGAATAGCAGATTATGGTTGCAGGTAGCAATGATCTGATGGTTCCAGTCGAACACAGTGTTAAAGATGGTAAGAGGCAGCCAGCAGACTGCAAATGCCACCACGATGGACAGCAGCATGATGTTGATTCTTTTGGTTTCACTGGACCTGTACTTGTTGTCTCTCATCTTGTCCATCATGCTGTTTCTCCTTTTCAGGCGCATGTATATCTATAGAGCAAAACAAAAAACAAGTTCAAATAAACCACGTAATGAAGGAGGAATTCTAGGGAGAGGAAGTGAAAGTGGGAGTGGTAGGGGGATAAGAAGGTTTCTCACCTTGAAGTAGCAGACAAATATAAAACAGAGTGGGCCAAAATACTGCAGCACCAACAGGAGAGTAGTATACGACAGTCGATGAGAGTCTGATGGAAATTGATCATAGCACACATATTTGTCCTTGTAGGCTTCAAGCGTTAGATTTACAAATGGCTCATTATTCAATACTTGGTAGATCAGAAAGGGTAGAGAAGAAGCCACAGCAAGGACCCAAATGACGGCAATGCCTATGTAAGCATGTCTATTATTTGGTCTCCATCCTCGTGGGTTGATTATCAGTTGATGTCGTTCGACGGCAATGAGAACCAAAGAGAAAATGGACACAGTGATCGAAACACATTGCACAAAAGGATTCAGTTTGCACATTGCCTCACCGAATACCCAGTGATCCATTAGCGTGTAGACAAATGTGAAGGGCAGACACATGATGGCAGCGAGCAAGTCTGAGAAGGAAAGGTTCACGATCAGAATGTTGGTAACATTTCTCATCTCCTTTTGTTTCAAGATGATTATGATCAAGGCCAGGTTTCCAGAGACGCCAAGAATGATCACTGCTCCATAAGCAAGAGCTAATGTAAATATCATGGCCAAAGGCAGATGACAATCATCATTTTCAAAAGCCAAAAACCGGGAATTCTTCTCTGAAAAATTATAGTAGATTGAGCGATTTTCAACATGGGAAAATAATGTTGAATTCATTCTGATCGATTAGGTCGTTACAGATTACTTTAGACAAATGGGCAGTATGTTTCTTCAAAGCAAGTCAAATGCTCATCTTATTCTTATTCTCCATACTGGAATTCATTTGTCAAAATTATTCTGAATTCTTCATTGCCTTGAACTGAGCAATCTGTAAGAGAGAAAAGACCAATTGTATTACTGATTTTATTGAGAGCAGTCAAAATAAATTCTGAATCACAGTAGTGTCTACAGAGAAGACACTGAAATAAACAATATGTAATTTGAATAAACATCTTTTTCTAAATAGCAGAAACAGTGCAAACATTTGGGAAAGAATATCCTAATATATTTTACTGGACTTGTTTATAGACGGTGTTTCAGCAAAATGCAGTGTTCTGTAAACTAGTAAGGTGTAGTAGATCTCATTCCCAGTCTTATATAAATAGTGCTATCTATGCATTATTACTAAATAGTGTAAGAATATGAATATATAACAAAAAACATAATGCACAGTTTAAAATATAAGAAAAGTATAGAAAAACAGACAAAAAAAACAAACAAAATTTTACCTAATTCTTTCTCTTACTATAGAAATGAAACTATATATATATATGTATATATATCTATATATATATACATATATATAGATATATATATAGAACTGAAGATGTTTAATCCAAAAAATCTTGCTAGGAATGGCCCACGTGACTTCACATATTACATTGGATGCATGTGGCATAGAGAACTGAACTTAAAACATTATACCTAACTACACAAACTAGAAATAGGATGAAAGGAATTACATTACACTGAAAATGCTCATATCATTATGAGCAAGAAAAGTTTGATCAAGTAGAATAAATCGCCTGTAAACCTATTAAGTGCTTCATATGTCAAAGTGTAAACTACTGCGTGAAAGACTTTCAGGGAGTTCTTGCATTGTATAGGATAATCAATTGGATAACTGAAGCTCTTTCTAACTTTAAGATTCCATGATTGTATTAATAAGTCAGAAACTTTCAAAGAATTTCTAAACGTTTTATTCATGTAAATATCTTCCTTCTTCTCTAAAGAGTAAACACAGATATTATGCAGGGATCTAAATTTCAGTCATAATTTTGCTCTTTCACAGGATTTTATGACATAAATATACCTCTTACCAACAAGACAATGTTGGTAAGACAATGATTTTGTAGAGATTAAAAATTCCTTTTAAAACTAGCTGAATCCTGATATTCATTTCCCCTAAATAAATATATAATGGAATTTCTAATGTTAATCAACAGGCCTCTGTGACTATGTTAAGAGAATGGTATCTACTTCTTTCTTATGTGCGAACAATCATGCAGATTTACTCCCTTTGAAAAGGAAATAAGAAATCTAATGAACAAAAAGAGTATTTGCTTTTCAAGTGTCATCTTTAAGAAACCTTTCCTGGAGTGTTTTTGCTTTCTAGAATATGCAGACTATGAGATATTTGTTATTATGAAATTACAACTTGGTTTTATGAAGCTGGAGAATAAAAATAAAGGTTGCTAACATTAAGTGAGAATGAAAGTATTAAGACTAAGAATGATAGTGGAATGATTTCAGATGTAAATGTTATTACTAGAAACATGGCCCTCCCCCTTCCTTGATGAAACATTCTGCAATGACTCCTATGTGTATGTGGCAATCATACTTTTTCTCTCAAAAATTCCAGAAGCGAAGAGAATGATGTGTGTTTCATAGTGTCTGAGAATAAAACTTATGGAAGCAAATAATAATCTAAAAAATATTTGAAAACTTCTCACCTAAGAATTCAAAAAACATTTTGCATCATAATTAATATTCAGGCTGTTATTAAGATAGTCAACATAATTTATCAACTAATTGTGATTTCTTTCATGATTTAAGGAAAAACTAGCATGATAGGAAAGCACATCTTCTGTAGAGAAAAAGGAACCCTTATATGCTGTTGGTAGCAGTGTAAATTGGTGTAACCATTATGGAAAACAGTATGGAGACTTCAAAAAAACTGAAAATAGAAGTTTCCTATAATCCTGTTATCCATCTTCTAGGTATTTACCTGAAACACACAGACACATTGCTTTGAAAAAACATATGCACCCCTCCTCCATGTTTATTATAGTATTATTTACAACAGCCAATGCTTGGTAACAATCAGATGAGTGGATAAATAAGTATATAGACACAATGAATTACTATTCAGTTATTAAAAAAGATGAAATCCTTCCATTTACAACAACATGGATGGGCCTAGAGAATTACATTTAGTGAGATGAGTCAGAAAGACAAAGACAAACATCGTATGATTTCACTCACAAGTGACATTCAAAGAAGCCAAACAAACAAATGAGCCAAATTGAACAAAAACAGGCTTCTAGCCTATAGAATCCAATTAGGGCTTACCAGATGAGAAGGGGCAAACAGTGGGCAAATCTGGCCACAGGGATCAATTATATGGTGAAGGATAGAACTGAACTACTGATAATCTTAACACATGATATATAAATGTTGACCATGATGTACACACCTTAAATCTATATAATGCTACAATGCAAGAATTTTGAAAAGACAGAATTAAAAAAAAAAAAAAAGTGCAAGTGTCTTAAGGATTGCACCCTACGTGGAAAGAACAAATATAAGATCCTTCAAGCTGCTGTGGATATGTTGTGCTAGTCTGCAATGGGAAGTGGCATAAATAAGCGACAGACTAGTAGGACATTCACTGGAAAGGATAGAGAGGAACAGACTATGACTTATTCTCAGACATTCTTTGATTTGTACTCAGAGATGAGGAGCCAAGGAGAGTGTTTCTTTAAGGCTGGAAGCTATTTGACTTTTATTTTAAAAGTATTTATTCTAGTTGCTGTCTTCAACAGACTTAAAACAGGAAGAGAAGAGGCAGAAAGATTCATTAAGAGGTTAAGTGTAATAATCCAGGTGAGAGTTAACAGAGGCACAGACCAAAGAAGAAAAATAAAAATTTTACATTCACTAACTCACTTTTGACAAAATTCAGTACATAGAGGATTTAATGCCAACATTTATTAAAATATTGCAGTATGTGGGGTACAAAGATAGCTTTCTTGCAAACTAATTTAGATAAATATACTGAAACTCTACTGATTAATTTTGAAATTATATTTGATAGCTATGCTCTGGCGAGGAACAGAAGTTTTCCAATAAGTAGAAGTTAACTTATACAGAAAGTTAACTTATAGATAGAAAATACAATCTTTATTTTGTTAAAGTGTTTGTAAGCCTCCTTTGATAGATACACTTTTGGGAATCACTCCAGTTGAGATAAAACAGTTCTGAATTGGATAAAATGAGTTTCAACCTACTTTGGTATAATTTCAAGAAAAAAGTAATTATCAGAAAATAACGAAACCGAGAAGAAAGAATTTACATACATTTTATTGGCAAAAGAAAATAATTTAACATTTGCTATTCTTGTATTTCTAAAATAAGCAGTGCAATTAAAGACACCGCAAAAATTAAAGGTTGTAAAAGTTGTCATAGACATTTAGAAACAAAACAGAGATACAGCTTACATCACCAGTTGATGAATTAACCCCTCTCTAAAGGGAAATTTACTTCTTCCAATTAGAATGCTGGTCTTTTCTTGCTTGCTATTATTAGTATTTTTACTACCAGAAAATACAGCTTTCTGGTCATAACCTCCTGCAGATAATATTTTTTTCAGAAACTCAGAAGTGGCAGTTTACCTCACTTGTTTTGGAAGAAATGTCAGCCTCCCCAAGTTACTGCTAGTTTAGCTACATGAATTACATAATCTTTGTTCCTTTCTTTGCAAGGAGGACTTGTTCAACAGACAGCTGCCTTAAAATAACAAGGAAAGACTAATGCAGTAGTAGCCACCCACCAAAAAGCACTGCCTTTAGTCATGGGTGGGAAACTGGGCGGGGGACTTTGTGCAATCTGACTTCATCAGGGAAGCAGCCCAGTCCTGGGACTGATCACTGCTGTTTCTCCTTTTCTGTCCAGGCAAAGACAAGCAATCTCCAAATCACCCACCCCGTCAACCCAGTGTGAGCCGCCTAGCAAGAGAAGCTTTCTTCTAGGTTCTAGGTGGGCA